>WOXC01011279.1:0-87189 GCA_011680675.1 Gymnobelideus leadbeateri
GAATTCCAGATTCTTTCCTTTCCTCCCTAGTCACTCACCCTTACTGGGAAGATAAGCAGTTCAGCATAGGTTTTACATGAGTAGCTACACAAAACATTTCCATAGTGGATATATTGTGAAAGACTGACTATATTTCACTCCATCCTAGAGTATGGTTGACCCGTTACCTTTTGCCTTCCTGTTCTTCCCCTCCATTTTAACAGTTTTCCTTTGACTCTTTTATATGATATAATTTACCCCATTCTGTCTCTCCCCATTTCCTCTCATTATATTGATCTCACACCTCTCAATTTCACCTTTTAAGTATCATCCTTCTCTATCCTTCAATCAGTCCTGTGCCCTCTGTCTGTGTATACCTGTACACATATATACACACACTCACATATGTATTCATATGCCCATAGACCCTTATATAAAGCTCTGAAGCAGCCACATGTAGGTGACTGCAGGGCTGCCATGCCTCAGCTGCTTCTAGCTCTTTTTTTTTTTTAAATCATTCATTCCCACTTTAAAAATGAAATGAATGTCTAACTGTCTTTTCTGCAACTGCTTCCTCCACCCCATACCACCATGGATTTTTTTAAGTTAAAGGTATAGCTCAAAATAAGAAAAAGAGGAATAAATCCACCCCTAAGTGGTTTCAATATTACAAGATGTGTTAAGACTATGAAGGCCAGTGACATCATTCTCCCTCAAGTCTAAAAAGGTAAAGGTATAGCTGGACTATACTCCTAGTCTCCCCCAGTTCCAACAGAGTTCTGCACTGACCTTTTACTTTATTTTTGGCATTTATGTGTTGATATTTCTGGAAACTGCCACAGCTGCTTGTGATTCACTCTCCTGAGGTCCACATCGCAGCCACCCTGGGGCTAGAACCACAGGCTCAAGCGGGGCTGAGCTCACCTCCCAGTGTGCTGAGATGAACCCTTCCTGTCTGTCTTCCAGGCTGCCTTCAGCGGGAGAGTTGTTTCTCTCTGTCACTTTGTGGGCTCTACAACTCTAAAATTTGTTTAGAGTTATATTTTATAGGTATTTAAGGTGGTTATGGGGGGAGCTCACAAGTTTTCCTGCTTCCTTGCCACCATCTTGGCTCCACCAGGACAGGTTTCTATTTAGAAATAGTGTAGGACCCCAGGATTCAAAAGTGACTTCAAAATGATCATCTCCACTGGCTTTTGGAACTTGGACTGCAGATGGTACAATGCTACTTCTAGTTCTTAGAGGGTCCTAGTAAGAAGGAGCTTAACTAGGGGCATGTGGCCTGACTCTCAAGCAAAAGCATGTGTTTATTCATTGGAGTTCAGCCTGCTCAGATATTATATTGTCTGGTGCTAAGCAGATGAGAAGATAGCAACAACAGTGATACTTGCACATTTGGGGTCTGATGTCAACAAATTCCAGTGAACAGTGTAGGCATAACAGCAGAATGTCAGGAGAAGTCCTTCATCCTAGTTCTTATTATTGCTAGTCAGGCATAGCTTGCTACTGTTTAGCTTCCAGGAGAGATCCTGGGGAAAATGGGAAAAGTGTTCTTTAAGACATTGGGGGAAATTCATCTAGAACAGGAGCGAATTTGGGAAAGTTACCAACTTTCAGCTTTGGAAAGTCCTATTTAAAAGTGAAAGGCTACTTCAGGAGGTGGTGGGCTTCTCCAGGCAAAGTTTGGATATCAGAGAGGGGACCTTAGCTAGGGAGAGGCTAGTCATGATAGCCTCTGTAATGCTATAAGATTAGGGTCCCAGTAAGACATAAAATGTAAATGAGTTTTATTGGAATTGAGGGAGTCATTAGTTGACCTAAAGCAACTCAGAGTGCCCTCTTCCACCCCCATGACTTGCTAATTTTGAACAGCCTACATAAGACTTAAAGGAGAGTTTCAGTTCATTCTCTTCCTCATCATGAAGGAAATTTCACTCTAGGGTTTAGTTATTTTTATTCCTTAGTCCCAGAACATCCAGGGTTTTTAGATGCTGCACCATACTTTTGCCTTTCTAGATTTGAGGGAGAATGATGTCACTGGCCTTCATAGTCTTAACACATCTTGTAATATTGAAACCATTTAGGGGTGGATTTATTCCTCTTTTTCTTATTTTGAGCTATACCTTTAACTTAAAAATATCCATGGTGGTATGGGATGGAGGAAGCAGTTGCAGAAAAGACAGTTGGACATTCATTTCATTTTTAAAGTGGGAATGAATGATTTTTTTTAAAAAATTATGAACATTTATCATCTCTCCTTTCCTCTGCCCCACAATGACCAAAAGTAAGCAAATAAATAAAGAATGAAATAAAAAAGAATAAACTAAAAATACAAATAAATAAATAATAAGAAATAAAAAAATAAAGAATGAAACCTGCAGAACAATTACTCATAATCCAAAGCAAATTCTCACATTGGCCATATGTATTAAGCAATATTTATTTTTAAGGTTTTTTTTTTATAAATCATTCCATGAAGTAAATGAGTAGTAGGAAAGACACATTTTAAAAAATAGATTTGTCACACAAAAAATTATTGAAAGTATATATCTCATTCTGTATTTTAAGTGAATCACCCCTCTGCTAGAAGATGGGTGGCATAGTTCATGTGCATTTTTCTGGACTAGTGAGTGGTTGATTATTGCATTGACCAAAGTTCTAAAGCTTTTCATAGCTGTTTTTCTTTAAAATTATATTGTCATTGTATATTTTTCTCCTATTTCTGCTCACTTCACTCTGCATTGGTTCATAGAAGTCTTCCCAGTTTCTTCTGAAACTGTCCATTTTATTATTTTTATGGCAAAAGATTATTCCATTATGGTACTATACCATAATTTGGTATTATCCTGTTGATAGGTAGACATTCCCTTAATTTCCAGTTTAGAACTACTACAAAAAGAGCTGTTTTAAATATTTTTGTACATAAATCCTTTTACTCCTTTATCTCTTTGGGGTATAGACCTAGCAATGAGCTAGTTGAGTCAAAGAATATATACATAGCTTAGTAACTTTTGGAGAATAGTTTGAAATTGCTTTAAAATATATGAATTATTTAGTGTCACTAAATAAATTCCTGAGTTTGGGGAGAATATGAGAGCAATAAGACCACAAGGAAACCTAGCCTATAATCAATAAAGGAAGTAACTTACCTTTCAATCAATCTGTAAGCAGTTTGACCTCCTACTGGGTTACAGACACTACAATAGACATTGGGGTTACAAATTCAAAAGTGAGCTAATCTCTGACCCTGAGAGTCTTGTATTATACTGCATAAACATAAGTGTCCTCTCCTCAAGAGTGTTACACTCCAGTTAAGGTCTCTGCCCCTAGACTCATTGCAGAAATCCTCAATAACATCATAGATGTAATTTCTAAAATGTCTGTCCCAGAACTACTAGACTAGAAGAAATCAACTAGTTTCAGGGTCTTCCTGTAAAGACTAATGCCTCTGACTCTCTTTTAAGTGCAATCATGGAAGGAATCACAGTCCCTGAGAGAGGATATTAGGCAATATGACAAGCAGCCCATTGTGGCATTGTCAGGTCTATGGAGTTAAGCCAAAATTCAAGAGAAAACCTGACTCACTGTTCCTGTATTCAGTATTGACAGCCAGATCTGGGAACAGATGCAGCTTTTGAGGAACATCAGAGCAGGCTGTTGGCATCCAGAAATCCTAGTAATAGTAATCATATGGCCTTCACAGATGGGGAAGACTAAATGTCTTTAAATGAAGACAATCAAATATTCTTTGAGATCACGATGGAATACCTGGAAACCACTTAGATAAGAGTGGGTCAGTGTAGGGAAGCCCACATGCAAGAAAGTTCTTTGGAATGGTTCTGGAGGTACAAGAGGGTGACATGTGATAAGGACTCTCCTCTGCAGAGCTTAGAGAGCTCTATATGTCACATCTCCTAGATTACCTCTCCAGATTTATTTCCATTATTTTCTTCCACACATTCTATGTTCCAAACAAACTGGCCAATTTGCTGTTCCTTGACCTCAATTATACATTTCCTGCCTCTGTCCCTCCTCTTATAATGGGGGTATGGTAACATCAGCATTTAGTAAAAATCTGAATGGAATGACAATCATAGAGAAAAGTCATGTGTTTGCCCTTACTAACGTCTGCCTTGCCATGTTCAGTCCTTCTCATGGACCATCAGAGAAGCTTACCAGGAGTTTCCTCAGGGAAACATTCCCCAGGCACCCAGGTGACACATTTTCTCTAATGAGTTCCTTATGTTTGTCCTAAGCTGTTCTTTCCAAATCAGCCAGTTTCTATGGAAATTCTCAAATCAGCTCAATGAGTCACAATACTCCCAGACTTCATTCAGTACAAGATCCTAATCCAAACAATTTAGTTTCTTCCCTTCCTTATTCTGATGAGGGCATCCTTACTTGTATGCCTGAATGGCAATAAGATTTTGCTGTTAAAAGATTGTTGGGAACCTTAAATAGAACCTAATTTCAATAAAGTGAGGAGGTCACAAGCCTGGTTGTAAGGAGTGAGAAAGTAAATGAGTGGTGAGTGCCTATAGACAGCAAGAATACATTATTCTTTCTTTGTGTTTGACAGTGAAAGCTGAGATGTAAGATGGTAGTTTGTGAGGACAGAGTAAATTGAAGAGGTTTTTTAATGGCATAGACATGAGCATATTTATAGGTATTGGAAGGAGCTAGAACATAGAGAGAGATTTAAGATGAGACTCAGAGAGAATTATCAATGGGGTGAACTCCTGGACAGAAAAAAAAAACTTAATGCCTGGTTCAAAAAGAAAGGTCAATGAGAATGAGACCTTGAGCAGAAGGAAGCCTTTGCCACCTTTAAACAGTACCTGACCTGAGCTTCTAGTGTGGTTCACCCCCAACTCACTGGTGTTTTTCTTTAACTTCCTGGAGATCTAAGCTCTATCATAAGCTGAGAGAGGGCCCATGTATCATAGCTGTTCTTAGTTATAAAGCAAAAAAGTCACAATCATAATCCTATGATTGACTGGCCTAACTTGGAGCTCAGGATGTGAGGGATTCTCTCACACTCTTCCCCAAAATGTAGCATTCCAATAAGATGTTAACATGACCAGGTAAACAGTCCTGGAGTTCTTGTTCAATTGTTTTAGCCGTGTCCAATTCTTCATGGCCCCATTTGGGGTTTTCTAAGCAAAGATTCTGTAGTGGTGTGCTGTTTTCTTCTCTGGCTCATTGTATAGATGAGGGAACTGAAGAAAACAAGGTCACATAGCTAATAAGGGTCAAATCCTGGAGTAGGTCATTGGATATTAGCTCTAGTTATTAGAAGGCTCACGTTAAAAAAAAAGAAAAAGAATCCCATTTGTCCCCTTCCCAGAATTTTGAAAAACCAGTGGAAAGGGGAGTAAATATTAAAGAAAACAGAGAGAGGAATTTATAATGTTCTGATTTAAATATGGCTCCCCAAATTATAATCAAGCTTTCCCCATAATAGGATACTAAGTCATTTATATGAATGTTCAATATGTATTCAAGCTATAGAGTCTGTCTTACAGTTAAGATAATCCATGTTGTCTTTTGGGGCCCATATCTCCTAATAGTATGGACTAGGTTTACTTTGAGGTCCTATGACAGATCTCTTTGGATTGTGTCACCATACAGAGTTGTCTCCTTGGATTGTCAGAAAGTAAACATTCATTCTAATAAGTCATTGAATATAAAACAGGTTTTACTTAACACAGTAGAAAATACAAAGGACTCATACCATATCCTATAAAATAGATACATAATTTTCCCTTCTGGTGGGCCCTAAAACCCCCATGAACCTAGATGTTAGTTGCCACCCCATGTTAAAGAATCTTTGGATGTGATTGAAAGCAGAAATCAGATGTTGCAGGAATATTTTTTTTTCTTTTCTTACATTTTATTTTTTAACAAATTTATTTATTTTTAGTTTTCAACATTCACTTTCATAAGTTTTAAATTTTCTCTGCCTCCCTTCCCCCCTCAGGTGGTATGCAGTCCAATATAGCTCTACGTATAAATTTTTATTAAATATATTTTCACATCAGTCATGTTTTATAGGAGAATTAGAACAAATGAGAGGAACCATGAAAAAGAAAAAACAAAACAAAAAATAGCAAATAGTATATTTCAATCTCCTTTCACAGTTTATAGTTCTTTTTCTGCATCTGGACAGCATTTTCTATTATGAGGTTTTTGGAGTTGTTTTAAGTCCTTGCATTGCTGAGAATCAAAGTCAGTCATTGCACAATGTGGCTGTTACTGTGTACAATGTTCTCCTGGTTCTGCTTACTTCACTCAGCGTCAGTTCATATAATCTTTCCAGGTTTTTCTGAATTCCATCTACTCACCATTTCCTATAGCACTATAGTATTTCATTACATTCATATACCACAACTTGTTCAGCCATTTCCCAGTTGGTGGACATCCCTTCAATTTCCAGTTCTTGTCCACCACAAAAAAGCTGCTATAAATATTTTTGTACATGTGGGTCCTTTTCCCATTTTTATGACCTCTTTGAGATGCAGCCCTACAAATGGTATTGCTGGGTCATGCAGGAATCTTTAAGAATGAATTTTAAAGCATCTGGAAATAATTGGGATTATAATCTGCCTGTCATCCTCTTTACTTTTAGATGCTCAGAGACACACATCTTGGCTCTACCCATTTGAAGTCATGACAGATTCACAAAAATGAACTCCATTCCTAAGGACAAGCCAAAATGAGGTGGAGACTTTGGGTCAGTTGATGTTGAGGAGAGCCAAATGATATGTCAAAGAATAATTGGGTTCTATTGGATAAGGAGTTACTCTTGTAGATAAAACTAAATTTGAGGCAATAACAAATGAGTTGAGTTATATTATCAAGAAGATTATGAAATTGTCTATGCATATCACTGACTCTAATTTACAAATGGTTGAGGGTGACATAGGAGCAGCTGATTGAAAGACAAATTATTTATATTCTCTAGAGTATAATCATTTTAAGAGGGTCATCCTTATCCCTAGCCTGTGAACAAGAAAATGTGGCCATCCAAAACATTGGCAGGGGAATGATTTATCAGGCTTTGGACAGCCACATATACATGGAAATTAGTAACCTGATCTGACCCTGATACAGAAAAGAGGAAAATAAAAGACAACCTAAGGAGAATTTGGTCATTTCTCTTAAAGCAATGCAGATGACATGCTTTTGTTGTTACTGTCATCCTAGTAGCCACAAAAATCACTAGAGTGTACCGAGATGTGCCCCTGGGTATCTGTCCATTTGGACCAATATATGGTCATGTACTCCAGAAACACTAACAGATTGAGATACTTAGAGAATTATACTCAGAAAACCAACAATATATAAGAAGTACCCTGACTTATGGGATATGCATTTAGCAGTTTAAGTTGGAGGAGCCATTAACCTTGCTTTTTCCACAGGGTGTTAATTATTTTAAAATGCTATAATGCATTCTGAATTTGAATCTGCTCTTGTCTATGTATGCAGAAGTTATCATATATGTATAAGAACTAATTCTGAGTATTTGGTAATAAATGGTTACAATTATGGATTTTGTTTCTCAGATATTTTTATAATGTGTCAGTCATCATAGAATGTGACTTTTAATATGGACTTAAAAACTTCATAGATTCTTTCTCATTGGTCTCCTTCCTTGCAAGTCTGTTTTTCTTTTCTCTCTGGGTCTGGGTGTCTCTGTGGTGAAGGCACTTCTTTCCTAGTCTGATAACTTTCAGGAGCTGTGAAGAGTCAGGACACTAGGTACTATTATTACACCCACATTATAGATTCACAAATTGAGAAAGAGAGGTTAAATAAATTTGTGGGGTATGATACCTAATAAGTATTTGAGGCAGGTTTTGAACTCAGCTCTTCCTGCCTCCACACTACCCACTATGAAATCTTCCTCGAATTAGGCAATTCAGTTAGAACTGAGGCTCAGCATAACAGAAAGATGTTATCTAAAGATGGTATCCTTAAATGAGGATTACGGGTGCTGGGAGTCACTTTTTGACCAATAGTTATATAAGACAAAACCATTTCAAATTCGGATAAATCACTTTGTAATAATACTAACGTTTCAAGTGTTGATAGTTTCAGCTTTGATTGAAGACATTTATTAGTTCAGACATTTGGTGTGAAGACTAAGAATTGTGTAAATGCCAGTTTGTTTTATTGATTGCTATGTTAGGATTCTTTCTGTGTAGCCATCATTAGCAATATCAGATTTGACAATTTACTTTTTAACTGTTTGAAATGTGGAGACATAATTTGCTTCTCATCTACTCAGATTCAACTAGTGCTGTAGTGCTCACAAATGTGGGCATCATGTGACTGTACTGAAGGAGTGGCTTTTAAATGTGAATAGGGCAAGACCCCCTGATTCAAAGCATTATGTCCCTTAATAACGGGCACTTTGACTGGTCCTCAAAATCTCCCATTTCCAGTCTTCAAGAATAGTGGGGTGGTGCTGTATGCTACTAAGAAAGGATACGACTATGGACATGGTCTAACTGGAATGGAATTAGTAGGCAGAACTTAACAATAGTCTCCAGAGGACTCTAATAAATTCTTCACTTCTTCCTGATGGAAAAAAGGAGTAGAAAGTCTTCTTGACATTCTTTTCTTTTATTGGAGGGTGGTGTAACAGGGAATTTCATAACTATTTACCTTCTCTATGAACAGTGATGGATTGAAAGCATGCTCCCATTACCTGTTGGTTAGAAAAGCAGCAGTTCTCTCTCTCTCACTCTTTAGTGTACATATCTTTCTATCTCTCTCTTTGCTAGAAAGTAGGAAATGTATATAGCCTCATGTCAAAGTAGACACACCTGGGCCTAAGAAAAGTAATGTTTTCATCCTTCTGATTTTATAATATTGTTAATTAGATTTTCAATTTATCAAAGTCATTTTAATGGTTTTGTATGTTAGTTACTGACATGTGATTGGTAGTTCTCATTAAATCTCACTCAACTTTGTGTCTTTATGAATTGTGTCTTATGCTTTGTTCAGCATATTAACTATACTAGTCTCACTTGCCCCCAAAATATCACTAGATAAGGGTATACTGGCCTTCAACAGATTTGGGGTATTTTAGTTTCATTAATAGTAGTTACCAATGGCAAGAGTTAATTATTTTTCCTTATGCCTTTCTTCTATCCTTAAAATGTCAGTTAATATTAAAAGCCTGTTTATTCTTAAGATTATTTTGCTTTTTAAAAAACATGAAATTCTCTTCTCCCTGAATGCAAAAAAGTGCTTTATTTGGTCTTTACTAAGTATGGAGAGGTTGACTACCTGTACCTTCGCTCCCTTCTTTTTCCTTACCTCTCCCCCACCCGCAGTTCTCTCTTCTATAGAGGTTATACTGTAGTTAATGAAGGAATAGAACAGGACCTATTTGTGCCTTGGATACGGCCGACTGTACAAAATTATGGCTGAACACGTGGAATAAAGAATGAAGGGATGAAGGGGGTTTCAGTGGAGCCAAAGATGTGTGCTGATTATATGCAAATTTTAATCTTTTTCAAAAAATAGCTAGCACTTGAATCCAACTTTGTCATTGTCTCTGCCCTTTGAAATTGATTTGGGGGTGGAGGGAGGGGAATTTGCATATAATGATGACCTCTCCTTCATCCATAAAATGAGGTGGTTGGATTAGATGATTTTAAGGTCCTTTATTGCTCAAATCTGTGATTCAGCAATCCTAAAATAGGAGTTATTAACCTTTTTTCCCCCATTGTAGACCCCTTTGGCACTTTGATGAAGCCTATGGAGCCTGTACTGGTAATGTTTGTTGCTTATATTCATAATCAAAGTAAATGCTAAATTTCAGTTAAAGGTTAGTGAAAATAAAGATGTATTTTTTCCTTTCCAAGTTCATGTTCCCCCAAGAAACATATAAATCCCAGGTTAAGAATCCCTATCCCAGAGTAAAGGGACAAGAGGACTGTCCAGGAAATTGAACTATAAGAATAAAATTTATAGTCACTTTCAATTTTTGAAAAAGTAGACAGAAATCAACAATGAATAACATGTGTTAGTGACCTATGAGGAATCCCCATGCAGGGAAATGTTAACTACTTCGTTGCAAGGTGGGGAATGATGGGCTGTGTATAAGACTACTAGGAAAAAAAAAGATTTAGGGATCATAAAGATTAACAAATAACCACCAGTTGCTTTACCCGTAATTTCATTGGTGTGAGCAGTGTGCTTGTGGGGAAACTTCCTTCAACAGTGAGTTGGGTCAGAAAATATACTTAAAATATGTAAGAGCTTTTTCTTAGTAACAGACTAGATTTGTCTCCTGGGGCAATCAAGCCAAATGGACAGAGACTTCCTCATGAAGCCATCTTCTAGGTGAAGACCAGCGAAGAAGAACACAGCAGCAAAGGTGCTAAATGGCAAAGGGAACAGCAGAAGACTCCAGGCTGGCACAGAAAGCAGCTTACCCATTGGCACCACTAGAGAACCTTTGGGCTCTTCAGTATCAGAAGTCTGAGTTAACCAGAGTACATTGGTGTCCTGGCCACACGTGCTCCCTGAAGCTTCCCTGCCAGGCTTGTTCCATGATTCTATGTGTTTTCCTGCCTGTATCACTTCCTCCACTGGTAGTACAATAAACTGGGGGAGAGTGTACTCCTCTGTACATTGGGGGAAATCTTCCTTTTCACTTATTTCCCTATTCTGTGTAATTAAATGTCTTTTGCTTTGAACTAATACATATTCTGGTTGGCTGGTAAGAAACATCAGCAGGAGATTAGGAGCTGTGGTTATTACCTTATGGATGGTTAACCCCACTCACAGCATGAGATAAACATTCAAGAGGCCTACCTGTTGGGAAGGAGAGGGTCAAGGCAGGGACTGCGCACTTTTTTATTTTAAAGGAAAATATTTTAAAGTCTTTTGCTTCCCTTTCCATCCTGACAGCCCCAACACTTAAAATAGAGCATATAAAAAGTCAAGAAACATCTATGGCATGCAATATTTTTCATGCAAAAAGTTTCTCCTTGGATTGCTAATGTAATAGAGCCTTAACAGTGATGGCAAGCTTGGGAGTTTACTATTGCATGCTTGTTATTTTCAGTTATTTCTGAAACCTTGCTTGGCTAAATCACATTTTATGTGGGGCTATATTGAACTATTCACCAGAGAGTCCAATAAACCCCTTCATCCTTATTTGGAGAGAATGACTTTTTGCTGATCATCCAGAAATGAATAAAAAGCTTTTACTATATAGCACTACCCTGATTATTCAGCAGCTACTCAAGCTCTGAGTTTTCATGGAAAACCCGGCCAATATTTCACTGGAAGTGAATAAGCTTTAAAAAGTTATAGGGACATGTACTCTAAAGATTACTTTAGAAATAGAAGACTAAAAAAGGGAATGAACATTTGCTGGTTGAGGGGATAAGTATATTTTGCTTTCTATAACTTTCAAGCAGGATAAAAAATGTTTTCTCTAGGAGATTTAGAAATTATTTTCTGTTTGAGGAAGAAGCATTTGAAATTCTATACTCTTGAGTTCAGCCCTTCCACATAGCATATCTGCAACAATTAGAGATATGATAAAGAAGAACCTATAGGAACTTCAGAAAAATAAATGGACCGTCCAGACCAGAAGTCTCTCCAGCAAAGCAGCCAGATATTGTTGCTCTCCATGAGTATGGCATGACTAGATCTATAGTTGTCTGACAGAGTGGGCATGGGGAGGGACATGAAGACAGGAGACCACCTAGAAGTTTACTACAATATTTCAGGCAAGAAATGATGAAGGCCTGAACTAGGGTAGAGGTTTTATGAATGCAAGGAAGGGTATTTCTTTAGGAAGTATTGTGAAGTTAGATATGATAAAGCTTTAACAATGGATTCATTATATAGGATGAGTTAAAGTGAGAAATTGAACATGGCAACAAGGTTGCTAGCCTGAGTAACTGGGAGGATGGTGATTCCCCTTGGCAGTAATAAGGAAGTTTGGCAGAGGGCAAGGTCTTGGAGAAAATATAAGTTCTGGTTTTGGACATGTAGAGTTTTGGATGCCTATGGGACTTCCAGGTCAAACTATTGAAAAAGCAGTTGATGTGTGATCAGGAGAGAGAACATGACTGGGTACATAAATCTGGTAATCAGATGCATGGAGATTATAACTGAACCCATGGGAGCTGATGAGATCAGCAAGTGAGATATGGATATAGAACCATTAAAGGAGACTGAGGAGGAGTGGTGAGACAAGAGAACTAAGGGAGAGCAATATCATGGAAGTCTAGATAGGCAAAAGTATCCAGGTCAAGAGTCAATCAATCATAGTTATATTGCTAGGTATTGGGGATATAAGTACGAAGGATGAAATGATCTCTACTAACTGAGCTTATATTCTAATGGGGAAGATGTTTGTATGACAGAAATATACAGTTAATAAATATGTATATGTACACATAAATGTGTGTATATATATATATATATAAACAAAACACTCGAGTGCAAAGTACGAAGGAAAGGAGTATACTAGCAATATGGGGATTAGGAGAGGTTTTAGGCAGAAAATGGTGTCTGAGCTATATTTTAAAGGAAGAGAAGGATGCTATGAAGTGGAGGTAAGGATGGAATACATTCCAGGCATAGCTGAAAGCCAATGCAAAGGCAGCTGGGTGGTGCCATAGTGCATAGAGAACTGGGTTGGAGTCAGGAAGGCTCATCTTCATGCATTCAAATCCAACCTCACTCACTTGATGTCAGGCAACTCCCTTAACCCTATTTGCCTTGGTTCCTCATCTGTAAAATGAGATGGAGAAGGAAATGGCAAACAGTTCCAGCATCTTTGCCAAGAAAACTCCAAATGTCACAAAAGTGAGACACAACTGAAAATGACTGAACTACAATGATGAATGCAGAGTCATAGATGGAGACGGGAGATGGAATGTTGTAAGCAAGGAACAGAGAGAAGGGTGTTTTGTCAGGATTGTGGGATGGAGAGTCAAATGATGCTAGAAAGGTGAGTTGGGTTTACATTGTGTAGGGCTTTGATAGCTAAGCAGAGGAGTTTATTTATTTTTATTCTAGAGTAGAAAGCCATTGGTTTTGGTTGGGTAGGGGAATCAAAGGGTTAGATTTGTGCTTAAAGAAAATTACTTTAGCAACAGTGCATACAGTAGATTGCAGTGGTGAAAGATTTGAGTCAGGGAGACCAGTTAGAAGGCTATTACTAGGCAAGAGATGATAAGGGCCTAAACTGAGTTAAGAAAATGAGGCTGATGTGAGAGAGATTGTGAAGGTAGCAATGAAAAGACAACGGATTGGATATTTGAAGTAAGGAAAATTGAAGAGCTGAGGATATTGTCAAGATTTAAACCTGAGTCACTGGAAGGATAGTGGGATCTCCAACAGAAATAGGAAAGTTTGATGAAGATCACCAACACAGTTACATGCCTCAAAGGGGTCAAGAAGGATGAAAACCGAGTAAAGGACATTGAATTTCACAAGGAAGAGATCCGTGGTAACTTTCACTTGAATCATGAAGTTGGAAGCCTTAATGTAGAGATTGAAGAAGAGAATAAAAGGAGTGTAGACAGTCTTTACAGGCAGTTTAGCCATGACAGGGTAATGAGAAACAGGATAACAACTAGCAGGGACAATATGGCACTGGAGGCAAATTTGTTCAGTTATGAAGGGAAGCTTACCTTCAGGCCTATCTGAATGGGATCACTATTGAAGGTTGTAAGATATTGTAACAGTGTTCTAAGCCCTAGACCTACAAAGTAGTAATGGAAGGTCTCCAGCAGGCTATCCTCCACCAAGGTGATTTTCCTAAAATATATCACTCCCCTGCTCAATATACTAGTGGCTCCCTATTACCTCTAGCATTGAATAGGTCATTGTATGGTATTTAAAGTCCTTTACAACCTCTCTCTGACTCAACTTTGAAGGCTTATGACACATTAATCTTATTCTCACTCTGTGGTCCAACCAAACTGGCCTTCTTGCTGATCCTCAGATAAGGCCCTCCATTTTCCATCTCCAGGCGTTTGCCACATTGTCATTCATACCTGGAATGCACTCTCTTTTCACCCATACCTATTTGATTTTCTGATTTTCCTCAAAGCTAAGTTCAAGTGCCACCTTCTATGTGAAATCTTTCCTGCATCTAATACTTCCCCACCCCCAAAATTATCGTGAATTCATGTTTATGTACTTATGTATTTGGTATACACTTGTATATGTTTCTTTTTTATTTGTAAATTAATGCTTTATTGAAAGACAAAATAAATGAGGCATGTGTAAAAAAATTTTATGGAATAGGTGCCATTTCCCCAACATCACAAAAGCAGTTGTTTCTCAACTAAGAAGCAGAGTTTAACAAATAATATAATACTCTCTCACAGAAGATAACTCAACTAGTATGCTGCAACAAGTTTGATCCTAAGTGCTATTATCCTGGAAAGGACTTAGAATGTCAAAGTATTCTGGTCATTATAATTCTGCCAAGTTTTAGAGAAAACAAATAGGAAAAATGATTTTAAATTGAATTCTTACAATCCTAAATAACCTCCTCCTTGTTCCTTTCTTAATACTGCAAAACAGCTATTGCTTTTTTCCAATCATTATCATTCTATTGTCAAAACGACTTTGCCCCCTAAAAGTTGCTCTTCCTTAACCTTCTCCAGTAAACCCTAAAGGCGGGAATAGTCATTTCTGTTGGTGTTGCAGAAAGCTGATTCTGGAGTGTACAGTATGGTCTTATTAATGCTGTGACTAGCAACTTAATGGATGAAGCCTCTCCTTTGGGTTGTGGATCATGATGAATCCTTCACATAATGAATGGGCTTTCACATGACTCTCTTCACTAGCCTCTGGCTCCAGGTTCCCCTCCTCTTCTGTCAGAGCTGCTGGCAGTACTCCGTGGCTGCCTCCACTGCCGTCCCGCCGCTCTCCCGCCACTGTCGCTCCAGCTCCTGGAGCCTCTCACCGAGGCGCTGCAGCCCCGCGGCACAACCCCCGCCGCCTGGGCTGAGGCTCTCCTGATGGGCCTCCTCGTCTGCCATCTTCACACCCCGCTCCCTGTATATGTTTCTTTAGGTAGAATGTAAGTTCTTTGAGGTTGGAGACATTTTATTTTTGTCTTTGTATCACTCACACCTAGTACAATGCCTAACACCTTGTGGGACTTCATAAATATTTGTTGACTGACTCAACCAACAGCTGAATTATTGAAAAATGAAAACATTGGTTCAAGTTTCTAGGTACACACCACTGTAGCAAAGGGCAGAGACAAAAATGGGAAAGTCTCTGGCCTTGAGAAGCTTTCGTTCTTCTGGGGAAGACAGTATATAAACAAGGAAGCAAAGGCAAGATAACTGGAATAGAGAATCAAAAGGGGAAAGTGATAAGGTTTACGGTACTAGATGCCTTCCAGCTGAGGTTAGCTGTATGTAACCAACTGAAAGATTATAAACAAGAAAAAGTTCTATAGGACTGAAGAGGGTGAGGGAGGGGGGAAGGAGGGCAAAAAGCAAAGGGAAAAATCATTTATATAGTGTCAGGCACTGTGCTAAGCACTTTTATAGATATTAACTCATTTAATGCTCGCAGCAACCCTGCAAGTTCGGTGAGTACTTTTGAAATATTATCCCATTTTCAGAACAGCTCTCTGAGGTAGGTGCTATTGTTATTCCCATTTTACAGTTGAGGAAACTGAGGTGATCAGAGGTCAAGTGACTTACCCAGGGTCATATAGCTAGTAAGTGTCTGAGGTTTATTTTGAACTCAGTTCTTCCTGATTCTAGGCCAAGCACTCTATCCACTTTATGACCAGCTGTCTCCTGCCAACAATCTCCTACTTTTCAAGAAAGGGAAGAGAATGAATTCAGCAAACTCTAGGTCTGTGAGATTGACTTCAGTTCCTGGGAAAATTCTAGAATGTCTTATTAAAGGGATGGCCAATGAATATTTAGAATATATTAGAATGGGCTTTCTCAAAAACAGGCCATGCCAGCATAAACTTAGTTCCTTTTTTGAGAAGATTATTAAACTTGTAGATGGAAGGAGTATGATGCATAATGCTAGACTTTAGCAAGATATTTGATAAAGCATTTTATGCTATTCCTATAGAAAATCCTAAACTAGCTGATAGCTGGGATTTGGAATGACTGACCTCAAAGAGTAAGCACTGATGGTTCAATGTAGTCTTGGAAGGATGTCTCAAAGGAAGTGCCCAGGGAGGAGTGGTTGACCTTGAGCTGTTTAACATTTTTACCAATAACCAGCTAATAATGTAAGCAGAGAGGGCATGCTTGTCAAATTTGCAGAAGACACAAAACTAGGAGAGACAGCTAACATCCTTGACAATGTCAGGATTCAATATAATCTTGACAGACTTGAACATTGGACTGAACCAAATAAGATGAAATTTAATGAAACGAATATAAAAGCTAACACTTGGGTTGAAGAAGTCTGCTTTACAGAGGTCCTGGTTAGTCCTGGTTAAATAGTAGTTTGTCTCGAAGGGATCTGAAGGCTTTAGTGTAATGCAAGTTTAATTTTAGAGGGTGGTATGCTGTGGCAGTCACAAAAACTAATTCTATCTTTGGCTGCACTACCAAAGACAAAGCTTCCAGAAATAAGGTGCTGGTAGGCCCCCTGTATTCTACCAGGTTAGACCACACAGAGATTTGTGTGTCTTATTCTGGACACTACACTTTAGGAAGGACTTTAATAAGGTGGAGATCATCCAGAGGAGGCAACGGGATGATGAAATCTGCTGAGTTCATGCCATATGAGAATCTGCTGATAGAAATTGAGATGTTTAGCCTGGAAGAGAAAAAGTCTCAGTAGGGAGACGAAAGCTGTATTCAAGTATTTGATAGGCTGGCATATGGAAAAGAATTATGCTTGTTCTTTTTGACCCCAGAAGGTAGAACCAGAAGCAGTGGGTAGAAGGTACAAAGAGGCAACTTTAGGCTTGACACAAGGAAATTAGCTTCTTCAGGAGGATGTGGGTTCCCCCTCACTGAAAGTCTTCAAACAAAGGTTGGCTGACCATTTGTCATGTGTGTTATAGTGGGGATTCTTTTCTTTTGTTTGGGATGGGGATACAGACTGGGATAAGTGACTACTCAGGCCCCTTTCAACTCTGAGACTCATTTCTCAACAGGAAAAATGATGAGTTTGTTGTCTAACTGTCGGGAATAATCTCTAACGTGTAGTTGAAGGGGGAAGATAGAAAGATGTGTTTGAGAGGAGAAAGCAGGTGGGAAATATGGTGAGACTCATTACATATCTTTGTTAGCTTGTCAAACTTTTGCTTACCACAGTGTTTCACCGTGTCAAATAAATTATGATTTTGTGGACTATCTTGTCAATTTCAGCAGAATTTTATTTTATATCTCATTAGCATCTTCTGAGAGGCTATAAACTTGGATCCCTTTCTTGAGCTCATAACAATTCATGTCACTTATATTTCAATAAATTAATTTCAGTATAATAGTGGTAAGTAAACACTTTGTACAATGTCTTTCACTTACTCTTTCAAAATAAAGTAACTGTTTACCAATGGCCGAATCATTTTCGTTTCCATATGTATCCCAGAAATAACATTTCTTTTAAACAGTGAAAAGTATCCCCTTCTGCATCCTTGAAAGAACGATTAGGAGTGTGTCAGCAGTATTCATAGAATCATAGATTTAGACCTGGGAGAGATCACAAAATCTATCTATTCCAATCCCTTTGTTTTACAGGTGAAGAAACAGAAGCCAAGAAAAATCAAGCAATTTGCCCAAGCTGACACTGCAGATTCACCCTCTTTAACCTTTGTGCTTCTGAAGGGTAAGAATCACCATTCTCCCATGTTTTACATGAAATTGAATAGGTCATGCCTTCGTTGGCATACAACAGGCTGACCTCATACATTTGGAGTGGAGATATAGGCCGGAAACCTTTTTCATGCATAGCTTTTCCTGTCTATGTAATAGAACAAATCACATGTCATTCAGCCTATCAGCATATATGTATTTAAAGCAGTGGGGTGCCATTAAGAGAGCGTAAAGTCTCCTTCCATCTGAAATGCCTGTTCCATAGCCACTGTCTACATCAGGCAAACTTTGGATGACTAGCAGGCTGTGTCTTTGGCTTAGAAAAGCTGTTGAGAAGAATATACAGCAGCCTCAATTTGTGAAGTCCAACCAATTCACTTACTGGCAATAAGGAATTGGGACATACTGTTTTGGCAGGGCCCCATCAGTGTCTAGAACTACTTTGTAAACAGACAGGTTGGCCACTATCTCTAGGACTAAGAATGGAGTAGCTTTCTATTGATACTTTTTTCTTGTGGGTGCTGTGAATAACAAGGTTTCTTAGCAGAACCCTGTCACCTTATTGAAAATTTGAATGATAACCTTGTTTACCATACCACTGTTTATTTCTTCACTCTTTCTCCTGGGCTAAAGCTTTAGCTAGGTATTAAGCTTCATTTAGCTTCTCTTGTATACTAGAGATGTTCCAATTGTGGGTGTATACAATCTCTCTGTCATGAGAAACTCCAAAATACAAATTGATAAGCAAGTGTGGCTTATGCCCAAATATCAACAAACAGAGTGGAGATCTAAGGACATCATTCCTGGTAGAGATAAATGCATCTACTAAGAAAGCCACATGTTGATTCCCCTCAGATTTTTGTTTCCAGTGAAAGGAGTCTGCAAGCCCCTGGGAGAACATATAAACAGAGGCTCTAGCAGTCTTAGGCCAATGAAAGAGTTTATTCAAGGCTATGAAATCATTATACTCTCATGCATATAGGGCCAAATGTAACTTCTCTGGGTCTCAATTTCTTTTCTTTATCTACAAAATGGACTAGATGATATCTCAGCCATCCAACTCTAAAGCTATGACCATATATTCCTAAACATTTAAGCTTTTACCACATACAGGTATACATTATCTAATGTTATTAATTGGTTCCATAAAAACAGAATATTAGGGCAGACAGATGACAATGTTATGTTGGGTCCTAGGAATATAATTGGGTGATGGGCTGAATGTTATCACATTGGGATTTTGTTATGCTGTATTAATAATTATTGCCAAATGATGGTAGCAGCAATATTATACGATGTGGTAATAGATAGGTATATACATTAACATTTACTATTCAATAAATAATCTTCGAATATCCTGAAGAAATTTTTGTCCTCCTCTCCTTTCCCAATTCAGGCTCTTAATCATGATTTGAAGTGTAGCATAAATAGGTCAATTTTGCCTCTAGGCATCTGTCCTTTCCTGTTTGCATGCATCCTGTTCCTTCACTTTCCTTTTGGATTGGATTTCAAAGAACCCAAACAACACCTCACACTAACTGGATCTCATTACAAGGTTTGCTGATAATATACAAACCGATTTCATGTACATTTTCATTTGTACAAAATAAGGATGCAAGATATGTATGCTCTCCACTTCAGTACCTTCCCTGAGTCCCCAAAAGCTTGATATGATGAACTGAAGTTATAGTCATGTGTAGCAGACTGCCAGAAAAGCAGCTTGAGCCAGGGAGCTGGCTGATTTGGGGTGGCCTGCCAGTGTATGGGGGCTGTGCACTTTTACATAAAGCTGGAGCTTTTAGTAGAGGCATCATTCTTTACAAGTAGACAAGGGTAAGCCCAGGAGTCATTGAGCAGAACTCCTTTCGATACAGGGACTTAATTTGTGGCCATTTATTGAACATTCTAGCTATAGTTAATTATACATCCCCCTCTCCTAGGCGAAGGAACTTGACATGTATCACCTTCCATAGCCCCCCCTCCCAAAAGTCTGAAGAAGCCTAGAAATTATGATGCTTGGTAAATATAGATATTTTATTCACCAAATCCAGATGTAATCTATGAAATTCCTTTGTCTAGAAAACACCATCTTCTCAAATGTTTCCACAAATGAGGCAATCACTTTCTAGTATAAAAAGAGCCTACATCATTTTCAATTCTTACATTAATAGACAGATTGGGAAGAGAGCTGCACTTGTTTTACAAGATTAAATTTTGCCCTTGGTTTGATGCATAAGTGAGTTTGGTGAATCACTTTTATAAATCCTAATGAAAAGTAAAGAAATAATTCAACTGAAAGCATTAGCAGATGATACATTAAGCATGAAGAGTTCAAATTTAGTTTGTTGAAAACAGCTCATGCTGAAAAATATTGTTTACTTTTGTTTAAAAAATGAGGGGAGCATAAACACCATAATAGCTTATGGATTAATTGATCATGTAAATGTCTCTTGATCATTATCAAACATTGATAAGATCAGTCAGTCTTTGACTTCCAGTAGTTCCATTTACCCCAGTCCCCACTTAGAGCACTCCTATTGCTATTCCAGAAGATAGAAAAGGGCTTCTTTTTGCCCCTGCTCTCTCCCTGAATCTTTACTCCCAGGGCTAATATAATTTTGGGCATGCTTCAGTACATAGGAGCCCATCCCTCTGACCTGAGACCTCAGGTGGCTTATCTTGCCATGCTTAATCTGTGTCTCTGCCTGTGGAGCTCAGGGCTGGGCCTTGTAAGGCTCTCTTGGGCCCTTTCCTCCTAAATACCTCCACAACCTCTCCCCCTCTTTTGCATAGCTCTAACTCTGAGAACAGAATTAAATAAAATGACATGCAGTTATTACCATATTGCTGTGGTTGGTTGATTTATATGCACTTTAAAGGCCTTTATTCTACATGAGACATCAGGGTACAATGCAGAAAGTATTGACTTTCTAATTCTAGGATATGGCTTCAAAATCTCATTTTGCCACTGTGTGACCTTAGGCACTCTGGGTCTCAGAATCCTCATCTATTAAAGTGATAGGATTAAGACAAGCTCATCTTTTTTGTGTTTGTGAGATTTCTCTGGGACATTTAGGCTATTTCATATATATATATATATATATATTTTTTTTTTCCAAATACATGTAAAAATAATTTTTAACATTCATTTGAAAAAAGTGAGTTCCTTTGGAGGTGATCAGGTTTCGGTAACTCACCCAGACATATACTAGTGTAGCTAGTAGATGTCTGAGGCCGCATTTGAACTCAGATCTGCCTGACTCCATGGCCAATGCTCTATCCACTGTGCCACCTAGCTGCCCCTAGTTCTTTTTTTCTTAATAGTATTTTATTTTTTCCCAATTACATATAGATGGCTTTTACCATTTATTTTTTTTTGAGTTCTAGATTTTCTCCCTCCCTCCTACACAGACAGGTTAAGGAAGCAAGTAAGAGATCACTAGTGAAATTGGGTTTACTATAGAGACTGAGAAGTACATGTAGAGGAGAATGTATAGATTGAGTTGGGGGTTGAAATTAATGAAGCAAGTGTCATTTACATGTGGGTAGACCTCCTGGGCTAAGTATCAACCTATCCAAATGAGCGCTTAAATGGGTTGAAATTTAATTTGCACTTATTTGCCATTTTTATTAAGTACCAGCTATTATTAACTACCTACATTACTGGGTTTCTGGGAGAAACTTATTTTATCAACCTCTAAGTGCTATATAAAAAAATTGAGTTCCAAATTCTCTCCCTCCCTACCTTCCCCCCTCATTGAGAAGGTAAGCAATTTGATATAGGTTATACATGTACAGTAATGCAAAACATAATTTCCAAATTAGTCATCTTGTGACAGAAAATACAGTACCCCCCAAAAAACAAGAAAAATAAAGTTTTAAAAAGTATTCTTTGATCTGCATTCAGACTCTATCAATTCTCTGAAAGTGGATAGCATTTTTCATCATAAGTCCTTTGAAATTGTCTTAGATCACTATATTGCTGTGAATAGCTAAGTCATTCACAGTGGACCATTATACAATATTGCTGTTACTGTGTTCTCCTGGTTCTGTTCGCTTCATTTTGTACCAGTTGGTGTAAGTCTTTTACAGGTTTTTCTGAAAGCATCCTGCTTGTTATTTCTTACAGCACAATAGTATCCTATCATGACCATGCCCCACAACTTATTCAGTCATTCCTCAATTGATGAGCATTCCCTCAATTTCCAATTCTTTGCCACCACAAAAAAGAACTACTATAAATACTTTTGTACATACAGGTCATTTCCTTTTTCAAAAATCTTTTTGGGATATAGACCTAGAAGTGGTATTGCTGGGTCAAAGGCACAATTTTATAGCCCTTTGGCCATAGTTCCAAATTGCTCTGCAGACTGCCTGAATGAGGCCACAACTCCACCAACAGTGCATTAGTGTCCCAATTTTCCCACATCCCCTTCCCCTTTAAGACCCTTCCCAGCTGTAAACTATCCTACCATCTTTCTTCCCTTATATTCTCTACAGTATATTAAGTATGGTATATGTAATCATTTCCATTAAAAAGTAGCAGCACCAGACCCTCTATAAGAATTATAACCCTCTACAACAACGTTGTTTTATACAAAAACAAGACTCAGAATGACTAGGTTTGATTTCCCATTTCTCTGTGATTCTACTTCGCCAATAATGTCTCAGGCAGTGGACAGTCAGGGCACTCCTGCCATGCCAACATGTCCCCTATTGCATGCCAGGTTCATGTCATTTGAATAAGACCCTCAATTAATGTTAAGCAACAAGAATGTGCCTGTGAAATTTCTCTGTCATTAGTGTATTTAACCCAATGTTCTCCCACTTTACATATTTAATGCGTTTTCACACTTAGCCATTCATTCACATCTTTAAGGAAGCTGCAGTCCAGTCATTTCTAGTAATAGCATTCTATTCGCCTGACTGTCTCTATCACTCTAATTTGGTTTGAATTTCATAGGCAGCAGGAAAATATGACTATAACTCCATATTCATCACTAGAACAAGAAAAACAAATAACTTCTCTTTTCCCTTGGCTAGACTAGACTTCTCAAAAGCCTCCCTTCCTTTGTGTTATACCTGCAAATCGAACCAGAGAGGACAGTGAACTTTCTGGAGGAAGTTTAATTTCCTTTTATTTTTCAAATGTATGTCAGGGACACAAAGACTGAAATGGGCACTTTCATCTTCCTCCACTCCCAGTGCATGGATCTTGCCTAAGATCAGTTAGCACATGTACTGCTTTTGCCTTGGACTTGAAAAAACAGAAAATGAAGTCTCTGTGCTTTTGGATCTGAGTAGGAAACTATGCATTATGATCATTGATTTTTTTTTTAAAGCAATTGGGGTTAAGTAACTTGCTCAAGGTTACACGGCTAGTCATTATTTATGCGTGGGTGCTCATTTTCTGAGGCTGGATCTGATCTCGGGTCATCCAAACTCCGAGGCCGGCGCTCTTACTCACTGCGCCACCTAGCCGCCCCTTTAGGGCAATTGGGGTTAAGTAACTTGCCCAAGGTGACACGGCTAGGTTTTTGTTTGTGCGGATTAAGTGTCGGAGGCCGGCTCCGAACTCAGGTCCTTCTGATTCCAGGGCCGGCGCTCTATTCACTGCGCCACCTAGCCGCCCCATGATCATTGATTTTTAAGAGTGAATGTTTATTGTTCTATCATCATTTTCTAGTTTCTCATCTTTGAGAACTCATTCATTCATTCCATAAAATATCACACGGTGGTTCTCTACGAACTTAAAAAAAATATCCTACATGATCCCTACCATAAAGGAGCTCATTGTATAATATGACAGTGAAGAGTTACATATATATAATCAAAATATAAGGTAAAATGTGCTGCACTCATAAGAGGTACATACATCATCCACTTTCTTGTTCCCCTTATATCTCAGTTACTCTTCTGGACTTTCCAGATGACCTGCCCTATCCTGGATACTCCATTTAGTCTCTAAGTCCTAGCCATTTCTAACATTGGTCTTCTTTCCACCAAGTCCTAATGCAGCCAAGCTGAACTAAAGCCATGTTAGAGTGAAATGGGGACAAATTAGAATCAAGGAGACCAGTTGGGCAGCTGCTTAAATGGTCCAGGCAAGAGGTGGTGAAGGGTAGAATCATGAAGAGCTGAACTATGGAGCTAACCATGCATATAGAAAGGAAGGTATGGATGCAAGGTGTTTCTGCTAAGGGACAGTTAACAGGACTCTGGACAGGTGGGGTTGAGGGACAAAAGGTGATCAGAGTGACACCTTGGTTTCTATCTTGGGTAGATTGGAAAGATGATAGTACCATAGAAGGAGATAGGAAAACCAGAAAGTAAAATGGCTTTGTTGGGAGGAACATAAGGCATCCCGTTTTGAACACTGTTGAATTTAAGGTGGCATTTGGAAATGTAGTTCCAGAGCTTAGGAGAGCCTGACTTAGAGATTAAGTCTGGGAGTTATTGACATAGGGGTGATAATTTAAGTCTTGGGACTGAGTGTGATTGCCCAGGTAGAGGGTCTGTAAAGAGAAACATGAGGAGACGGGTAAGTCTGAACTTTTAGGAAAACATCTACTCAAGGTGCATGAGTAGGAAGATCAGACAGAGAAGTAGCAGTAAGAAGGGTAGAAGGATACAGGTGTCAATTCAAGGCATCCACAGGAGAAGAAAATGGTTAGTAGTGTGGTGTGTAGCAGTCAATAAGAATTGACTCAATTTAGTAGTCATTGAATTTGGTCATTAGTTAGTTATTGGCAACCATTCCCCAGCCCTCCACTCAGTAACCTCCAGTGACTGTGAGATAAAATAGACATCCTGTTTTGGCCCTTAAAAGCCCTTCAATCCCTGGGTCCTTTCTACCTTTCCAATCTTCTTTCACCTTCCTCTCTCCTAACTCCTCATCCCAAACTCGCCAGTCCATTGCCACTGGCTTCTTTGCTATTTCTCTGTCAAGACACCCCATCTTCCAAGTCTTGATGTTTTCACTACCTGTCTCCCATGCCTGGAATTCTCACCCTCCTCCCTCCTCATCTTGCCTTCTCCATTTTTCTTCCAAAATTTGACATTCTGTAAGAATACATTCCTTTGGGGCGGCTAGGTGGCGCAGTGAGTAAGAGCACCGGCCCCAGAGTTGGGATGACCAGGGATTGGTTCCGGTCTCAGTACTTAGCACCCACACATAAATAACTAGCCATGTAATCTTGAGCAAGTTACTTAACCCTAATTGCTTTAAAAAAAAAGAATATATTCCTTTACTCTGTTGATTATCTCCCAATCATCAACTGTATATCTTGTTTGAATTTTGTGTCTCCCATCAGACTGAGCTCTTTTTGAGCAGATACTCAGCTTTGCTTTTCATTGTATCTCCAGTGCTTAGCACAGTGCCAGCACATAATAGGTACTTAATAAATACTTGTCTAGTGACCAATACTTAGAAATGTGGGTCATATAAAAAAATAATTTTATTCATTCTGACATTGGTTTCCTTATAAGTTCAAATGTAGGTATAAACAGGAAATCTCCATATGCCCCCTCTATATCCACCTCAAATACTTATTAAAAATTACTCTAAACAAACTTTAGGGCTACAGAATCCACAAAGTGTCAGAGAGAAACAAACCTCCCACTGAAGACAGCCCAGCAGGCCAACAGGAAGGGTCCATCACAGCATGCTGGGAGCCTAGCCAAGACCCTCATGAGTCCGGGGGTTTTAGCCTCAGGGCAGTCCAACCAGCCCCAGGTGGAGGGACTTTGGGAGAGTGGATCACCAACACCTGTGACGATTTCCACATTTATCAACCAATAAATGCCAAAGACAAAGTGAGAGGTCAGTGTGGACTTTGTGGAAGTCTGGGAGTGCTGTCTGGCCTCTGCCCCAAGAGGGAGAAGTAACTGAAGTATAGTGGTCACCACCACTGCTGCATGGCTCCTTCAAAGCTCCTGACCTGCAAATTATAGGGGGACCAAGAAATCAGTCTGAAGGGTAGTCACTCTGGCTTTAACCTACTTGGATCTGGATTGCTGTCTAGGGTGGAGGTCCTGGGGTGTGTGACCAGTGTGCCAGAGCCAGTGGAGACTTCTGAGAGGGCACCCAACTAATAGTTCTGACAGCTATAAAAACCCCAGCCATTTGGGACAAAGCTCTCCTCTATGGAAGCAGAGTTCTACCCTGGCAAAAAGCACAAAAGTCAAATAATTGAGTGTCAGCATGGGCAAGAAAAGGAAGCAAAGCAAGCACAGAAATCCAACTTTGGATTACTTTTTTTCGGGACAAAACAAATCAAAGCATTGAATGGGAGGAAGACAACGAAGTCAGAACTCCTTTACCAAAAGCTTTCAAGAAAAATACGAATTGGTTACAGGCCATAGAGGAGCTGAAGAAGGATTTTGAAAACCAAATAGGTGGAGGAAAATTGGGAAGAGAAATGAGAATGATCTAAGAAAATCATTAAAAGAGAGTCAACAACATGACTGAAGAAAATAACACCTTAAAATTAGACTAACTCAGATGGCAAAAGAGGCTCAAAAAGCCAATGAGGAGACTACCTTAAAAAGCCAAATGTGCCAGATGGAAAAAGCATCTCAAAAGCTCACTGAAGAGAATCATTCTTTCAGAATTAGGTTGGAGCAAATGGAAGTTAGTGACTTTATGAGAAATCAAGATACTGTTAAACAGATCCAAACAAATGAAAAAAACAGAAGGCAAAGTGAAATATCTCATTGGAAAAACCACTGACCTGGAAAATAGATCCAGGAGAGATAATTTAAAAATTATTGGACTACCTGAAAGAAATGATCAAAAAAAGAACCTAGAAATAATCCTTTAAGAAATTTTCAAGGGGCAGCTAGGTGGCGCAGTGAATAGAGCGCCGGCCCTGGAATCAGAAGGACCTGAGTTCGGAGCCGGCCTCCGACACTTAATTCGCACAAACAAAAACCTAGCCGTGTAACCTTGGGCAAGTTACTTAACCCCAATTGCCCTAAAGGGGCGGCTAGGTGGCGCAGTGAGTAAGAGCGCCGGCCTCGGAGTTGGGATGACCCGAGATCAGATCCAGCCTCAGAAAATGAGCACCTACGCATAAATCAAATGACTAGCCGTGTAACCTTGAGCAAGTTACTTAACCCCAATTGCTTTAAAAAATAAAGAAAGAAAGAAAGAAAGAAAGAAATTTTCAAGGAGAATTTGCCTGATATTTGATAACCAGAGGGCAAAATAGAGGTTGAAAGAATCCACTGATCACCTCTTACAAAAGATCCCCAGAGAAACAGCACTTCCACGATGCTCCAGCCCAGACCACTTCAAAATCATGTAAAAGGGGGACTCTGAACACCTTCTGGAGTTCCACAACACACAGAGAAGCTAACCTTCTGCTGAGGACAGTCCAGCAGCCCTGCAGGGAATGGCCAGCACAGAGCTCTGGGAGCCGAGCCCAGGACCACATGAGTCAGAGGATTTAGCCCCAGGGTGGTCGGACCAGCAGCTGGCTGGAGGGACTCCAGAACACCAGCAGGTGTGGTTCCAGAATGACCAGCACATAGATGCCTGGGACAAAGTAAGAGGTTAGTGCCCTATGGACTTTGGGACCAGTATTTGGGAACACATCAGCTTCTTCCCCTGGGGGTGGGGAGCCACAGAACAGCTGCCATTTTTCAGCTTCAGTTGCAGCTTCAGCTCCTGGCCTGCAGACTGCAGGGGGATCTGGAGATCAGTCTGGGGGGGAATTGCTCTTGCTTTAACCTTCTTGGATGTGGATTGCAGTCTGGGGTGGAGGTCTTGGGGTGTGGGACCAGCTTGCCAGAGTGTGTGGAGGCTTCAGAGAGGCCGCCCAACTAATACCTCAGGCAACAGAGAAAACCCCAGATTTTGGGACAGAAGCTCCCCTGGCTGATGGCAGAGTCCTACTGTGGCAACAAGCCCAAAAGTCAAGTAATTAAGTGGCAACAAGCCTAGGCAAAGGAAACAAAATAAACAGAAAAATTGAACATTAGACTCCTATTTTGGGGGCAAAGAGGATCAAAGTATGGAACAGGAGGAGGACTGTGAGGTCAGAAATCCTGCACCAAAAGCCCCAAATGAAAATAGGAGCAGGTTACAGGCCATAGAGGACCTTAAGAAGGATTTTAAAAACCAAATAAGAGAAGTGGAGGAAAAATTGGGAAGAGAAATGAGAATGATGCAAGAAAAGTAAGAAATGAGAGTCAACAGCCTAGCTGAGGAAAGTAACAGCTTAAAAAATAGGCTAACTCAAATGGCAAAAGAGGCTCAAAAAGGGCAATGAGGAGAAGAATACCTTAAAAAGACGAATTTGCCAGATGGAAAAAGAATCTCAAAAGTACTCTGAGGAGATTCATTACTTCAGAATTAGACTGGAGCAAATGGAAGCTAGTGACTTTATGAGACATCAAGATGCTGTTAAACAGATGCAAGCAATTGAAAGAATAGAAGGCAATGTGAAATATCTCATGGGAAAAACCACTGACCTGGAAAACAGATCCAGGAGAGATAATTTAAAAATTATTCGACTACCTGAAAGCCATGATCAAAGAAAGAACCTAGAAATCACCCTTCAAGAAATTCTCAAGGAAAATTGCCCTGATGTTTTAGATCCAGAGGGCAAAATAGAGGTTGAAAGAATCCACTGATCACCTCCTAAAAAAGATCCCCAAAAGAAAACTCCCAGGAATATTATAGCCAATTTCCAGAATCCCCAGATCAAGGAGAAAATACTACAAGCAGCCAGGAAGAAACAATTTCAATATTGTGGAAACACAATCAGAATAGCCCAGGACCTGGCAGCTTCTATACTGAGGGATTGAAGGGCATGGAATATCATATTCTGCAGGGCAAAGAACTTGGGATTAAAACCAAGAATTACCTACCCAGCAAAACTGAGTATCTTGTTTCAGGGGGGAATATGGTCATTCAGTGAAAGAGAGGACTTCAAGCATTCTTTTTTTGCTTTTCAGAGGCCAATTGGAGTTAAGTAACTTGCCCAAGGTCACACGGCTAGGTTTTTGTTTGTTTGTGCATTAAGTGTCTGAGACTGGATCCAAACTCAGGTCCTTCTGACTCCAGGGCCGAAGCTCTACTCACTGCGCCACCAAGCCACCCCAACTTTCAAGCATTCTTGTGGAAAAAAAACCAGAGTTGAATTGAAAATTTGACATTCAGATACAAGAAGCAAGATCTCTTGTACTACTTGGGAAGGTAAACAGGGAAAAGAAATCAAAAGGAACTTATCAAAGTTGAACTATTTACATTCCTACATGGAAAAACAATAACTGACTGATGAAACCTTTCTCAGTATGAAAATAATTGAGGAAGGGTATATCGGCATATGAATACATATGTGAATTGTGTATATATGTCTACAGGTATGCATGGATAGAGGGCACAGGTGGAATTTGTTGGGAAGGGATGATACTTAAGGGGTGAGGTTAAGACGTGAGAGAGGAGTGTGGCAAGAGGAGATGGGGAAAGACGGGGGGAGGGTAAACTGTCTCATGTAGAAGAAGCAAGGGGAAGAGATTGCAGTGGAGGGGATCAAAAGGAAGGCAAAAAGGCAAAACCATATTTTCATTGAGTTTGGCTCAGGGAGAGAATGACATACATACTAAATGGGATATCTCACCCTGCAGGAGAGTGGGGGGAGGGGTATGAGAGGGGGGATGATGGAGGGGAGGGCATGCTGGGAGGAGGAGAGGTTGGAGGCACCTACTTTTGATGAGGGACAGGATCAAAATAGGGAATGGACCAGGTGGGGGTTGGGATGGGTGGAGGGAAATACAGTCAGTCTTTTACATTATCAACTAAGGTAATGTTTCGCGTAGCTATACATGTACAACATATACTGAATTGCTTATCTTCCCAGTGGGAGTGAGTGACAAGGGATGAAAGGAATGGATCTGGGATTTGAAGTTTTAAAATTAAATGTTTCAAATACATAAAAATACTATTACTAATACTATTTTTGCATGTAACTGGGAGATAAGATGTGCAGGCATGGGGACACAGAGATTCACCTTGCTCTAATGGAAAGTCGAAGGAGGTATGGGAGAAGATATGGGAGAGAGCAGATTGGATGAGGGGATATCCTGTGGGACTGCTGTTCTGGGGTGGTGGGTAGAGGAAAAATGGGGAAAATTGTAACTCAAAATCTGGTGGAAATGAATGATGTAAACCAGAAGTTAATAAAACATTTGAAAAAGAAAAGAAAAGAAAAAGATTCCCAAAGAAAACTCCTGGGAATATTATAGCCAGGTTCCAGAGTTCCCAGATCAAGGAGTAAATGTTATAAGCAGTCAAGAACAAACAATTTGAATATGGTAGAAACACAATCAGGATAACATAGGATCTGGCAGCTTCTACACTGAGGTTTTAAAGGGCTTGGAATATGATATTATGGAATATGATATTAAGGACCTGGGATTAAAAACAAGAATCACCTACCCAGAACAACTGAGTATCATGTTTCAGGGGAAAATATGGTCATTCAGTGAAAAACTTTCAAGCATTCTAGATAAAAAAGCCATAGTTGAATAAAAAACTTGACATTCAGATACAAGAAGCAAGAGAAGCATTAGAAGGTAAACAGGGAAAAGATATCATAAGGAACTTTTCAAAATCAAAGTATTTACATTCTTACATGGAAAAATTATAAGCGTAATTTATGAAACTTTTCTCAGTATAAGTATTGTTGAACAGAATATAAATTTGTATATATGTATACATACATATATGTCTATATAGGAGGGTATATGGTCATATGAATACATATGTGAGTGTATGTATATATGTGTACATGTATACATAAACAGAGGGCACAGGACCAATTGAATAGAAAGGGATGGTACTTAAAAGGTGAAATTGAGAGGTCAGAGAAGAATATGAGAGGAGATGGGGAGAGACAGAGTGGGATAAATTATCTCATATAAAAGAGTCAAGGGAAAACTATTACAGAAGAGGGTAAGAAGAAGAAGAAGGCAAAAGTAAATGAGTCAATCTTACTCTAATTAAATTTGGCTTAGGGAGGGAATGACATACACACTACATAGGGTATTTCTCCCTACAAGAGAGTAGGGGGCAAGGGAATGAGAGGGGGGATGATGGAAGGGATGGCATGTGGGGGGGGGAGGAAATTTGGAAGCATACACTTTTGAAAAGGAACAGGGTGAAAGTAGAGAATAGAATGAGTTGGGGTCGGGATAGTACAGAGGGAAATATAGTCAGTTTCTCACTATATATACACTATGGAAATGTTTTTCCTAGCTACATATGTACAACCTATCTTCCCAGTAAGGGTGGGTGATGAGTGACGAAGGGAAAGAACCTGGAATTAAAAGCTTTAAAATCAAATGTTTAAAATATATTATTATTATTATTTTTATATGCAACTGGGAAATAAGATATACAGGCACTGGGGTATAAAGATCTATCTTGACCTACTGGAAAGTCTGAGGGGGAATGGCAGAGGATATAGGAGAAAGTAGATTGGGGGAGGGGTATACAGTGGGATCACTGTTTTGGGGTGGTAGGTAGGGGAACAATGGAGAGAAAATTTGTAATTCAAAATCTTGTGGAAATGAAATGATGTAAACTAAAATTGAACATAAAATTTAACTTAAAAAAAAGAAAAAAAAAACAAGTTCAAATGTACTACTCATCAAGTAGTGAAGTTACCCTCAACGATGCCTGCTCTTCTTACAAGTAAGATTTTTTAAAAAGTTTTAAGTTGCTGAAAGTTAATGAAAATCCAGAGGATCCCTTTGGAAACTTCAATTAACCTTGAAAGCACTTTCAGGTACAGGAATTTTAGAGCCCAAATGAAGTTTCACAACTGTGTTCCTTCTTGAATATTTAGCCCCTTTTCTTTCTCAGTTTCTGGCAGTCACCTGAACATGTGACCTGGAAGAGAAGCTAGGCAGCCAGAACCCTATGAACAAAGGGATAAGAGACCCATCTTAATGTGAAGCCTGGGTTCAGGCACCACCATTACACCAGTGTGTCATATGGCAACATCAATTTCCATGACTGTGAAAATGAAAACATTGCAGTCAATTTCATGCGGGTTTTATTTCAATTTACAACAAAAAGTCACCACAGCAATAGCAGAAAATGGTCACATAATGTGATCTTTAAGCAAATGTTTATTCATGAAGTCCCCATTTCACTGCCATGCTTCTCCAGCTGACTGGTCGCCCAGCATGTATGGTAACAAACACCACATGGTACAGTAGGAGGCACAGAGTAGGCAGCAATCCGACATCTGCTCAGCATTCTCCTTTGAGCAAATGTCGTCCTCTAGGAAAAAAAAACTATATATTTTACAGAGTAAAGACATGATTGGGTCTTTTCCCCCCTTTGCCATTTTGACTAGAACAAAAAGGTTTACTTGCTAATTGCCAGACATTTTATTGGTGTCGTTGCCAGGGCATGAGCCCTTTTGTTCAGAGTTGGCATAGGTTGCTGCTGAAACCCAATTCTATCCCAAGTTTGATTGGTCCCTTAACTATCCTCCAAATGTGATGCCAAGGTACCATATCCGCTTATCTGAATTTAATTCCAGCTAAGCTGAGTTTAAAATGTGCTGTCTTCAGGCTCATTACTCGAGTACGGGCCAATTTTGATGAAAGTGAGTTTATGCAGGTGCTCCCATGTTAACTCCCAGTGTCTGTGAATATTTCTGGGAACAAATGATCCTTCAGCCATCTCCCCTTGCCAGCTCTGTGTGTGTGCCCACTCTTTAACTAAGTGGAATGTGGAAAGCAAAGCTGTTCAGCTGGAAAAAGAAACCAATACTAAACTCAATTGGTGTCAGATCTGGAAAGGAACGTAATGTTATTAAATTGGTCCCTGCAGGCAAAATAGCTTTCTGAGACACCTGCCTCTTGCTCACTGAAAAAGAAAGCCTTAATAATTTTTTCTAGTCATTATAACCCAGAGAGAAGCCATTGGATTCTGTGATACCTACATTCTAAGGGCTCTACCACTCACTGCTTCTTTGGAGTTTGGGAAAGAGCTGGGATTATGGTCCACAACAAGGTAACAGTTTGACTCATACTACTACTACTAATAATTTACATTTATAGTAAAGTAAAAGCACTTTCCATGCATTATCTTGTTTTATCTTCTTAACTCATTTTATAGATGAATAAATTGAGGCTTGGTGAAGTGAAGAGATTTGTCTGGGGTCACACAACCAGTTGGTCTTTGAGGTAGGGCAGAAATCTAATATGGCTCCTGTCCAAAATCTATGCTTTCCTACCTCTGACTCCATGTGCCCTTTATCACTCTGGGTGCCTGTTGCCCACTAGGAAGTTGTACATCCCTTCTATTAGAATGGGATGCTTCTCAGAGAGGCATAACAAGTTCCCAGAAATAAATAGTCTATATACAGCTACCCTCAGAGTAAACAGAGTCACCATCTCTTAGCACATCATATGATGTTCCTCTCTATTCTGCTCTCTCCATCCTGTTATCCCACAATGCTACCACTTACTGAGAAACTATGGAAATAACCATCCATTCATGATTAATGAACTTGATGTGAGTGTGTCACCTTTTCCCCCTGTCTCCCACCTTCTTTCTTTCCATTTACACAACTTCCCATTTGGCAGTCCTATGCCATAGAAGACATTGACTCATCTGTGGAGGGGACCCAAGTTTAGTCTGTGGTATATCATTTAAATTCTTTAACCTTTGATTTTCAGAATTTTTTAGGTTCTTCTTACATCTTGATTTCATTACTCTGTATTTTCATGACACTGTATTTATCTTAGTTGTATTTTCTTGACATTGTATTTACCTTTGTTAAGCTTCTTTATGGAGTTGAATAATATATTCCCACCTAGGATTTGGACTTTTGATTTTCGGTTTTGTTTGTTTTGCAAACAGCACTGCTTTTGCTGAACATCTTTTTTCATTGTTCATTATTAGGCTCAGGATTGCAAGTTATATCATTTTTTTTGGTTGTGGCCTATATATCTTTGCTCCTTGGGATAAATTATTTCATTCCCTTATCCATTTTTCATAACTGTAGAATAAGTCTATATCATTTAAATTGTGCTCTCATTTTAAATCAGGCCCTTCTATCCGGTCCTGGTTACTTGGAATATTTGTTAAATTTAACTATAATGAGTCTTTATGTTCAAAGCATGGAGGTATCCCTACCCACCTCCAACCCTTCCCATCCCCAGTGATTTGTGCTTTGTTGTTTGTATTCAAAAGTTGTGAATAATTTTATTGCATTTCTTGTATTACGATATTCATGGTTGGAGGAGGTATTTTGGCCATGTTTTATTAGTATTTATTTGTATAAACATTTTGGTGCTTATTTATATTCTATTTATACTTATTTATTAGTGTTAACTGTTATGATATTTTGAGAACTGTAATTCTTAAATTATCTCTGTATAGCCTATCTTGAAGTTCCGTCATTTTGACTTATAGAGAATTCCCTTGTTATGTTAATGGTCCTGCCTTTTGTTTCTCTTTTTCTAATTTTTTTTTCCTACTTCAGAATTTGCATGTTCCAAATGTTGCTCTCTCTCATGGCTGTTATTTCTTTGGAACAATTCTTCATCATACATTCAGTTTTACTTCCTTTGAACCATTCTGGCATTTCTTGCCATTTTCTATAACCACTCAGGGATCCATGATATTTGCAGATTTATGCATTCTTCCTATTTTTAGTATTCTTTCTCTTTGGCTTATCTGCTTGTGTGTTGGGCTTTTATTGAGGCCTTCTCACTCAATGTTTCTGATATTTTAGTCTTTTTTGTTTTGTTACTCAACATTTACTCTTTAACTCCTTTGACTCTTTGACTTCTACTGGTGCATAAACCTCTGAGGGATCTCTACAGTGTTCCATTAGCATCCTGGTGTAAAAGGATATTGTGGTCACTAGACCTGGATCCTTGACCTGAGTAATTCCCAGGGGAAGAATATTGACCCCATTGGCTTTCCAGTTCTCTCTCTGAGTATCACCACAATTTCACTATCCTTGCTTCCTTTCCTTCATGACTCTGGGCATAATAAGTTTTTGCTACTTCTTACTCTCACAAAATCAGTGCTATGAAGGACTCCTATACTTGTGGTCTCATAATCAAATGAGTTTGTGCTCAGCAGTGTGTGTGTGTGTGTGTGTGTGTGTGTGTGTGTGTGTGTGTGTGTGTGTGTGTGTTTGTCTTTGGAGGTAGGGGATGTGGACAGAGAGGGCCAATGAGAAGAGCTCTAAGTATTTAGATTTCTGAAATGTTAATTCACAAGGTTTTTGCCTTGCATGGAGAAGAGTAGAGGAGAAAGGATTCAATCATATTTTTTCAGACTAAGTTTTAATCATTTTATATCTAGGCATATGATTTCTTTGTCTTGAGGTTTAAGGGTTTAAAGAAGTTTGAAGAAAATGACTTGTCTGCCATCTTGATGTTTCTATGACTTGCCTAAGACACTTATTAAGTTACATAGCACTAGGCAAGTCATTTAACCTCTCTGGGCCACAATTTCCTTATCTGTAACATGAGATAATAATGGTATCTCACTGGTATAAGGATCAAGTGAGATTATATATATATATATATTTATGGTACTTTGTAACTCTGCATTAATGTGACCTATTATGATTTTTAAAATCTTTGAAATATTAACTGCCCATTTCATATTTCTACCTTGGAAATGTCTCCTTATGTCTAAGACTGATCTGTCCCTAGGAGATGAATATGACTCATCAAATGCATTTTGAAGCTAAGGTAACTGCAGTACGTCCAGAGATGTTGAATATTTCACCTAGAGTAAGAGTGACTCTAATAGATATTAGTTCAAATTCCAAATTCATGACTCACATTTCCAAATTGGGGGTTAGGGTTGTCAGGGACCTTGGAAGTCATTTTACATATGAGGAACTGAAGGCCCAGAAAACAGATGTGCCATGGTCAGAGGTTTACAAGTGGTAAGGAGCAGAATGTGGCTTCACAGAAGGCAGGTTCTTTGACTTTCAAGCCAGTGATCTTACCAGTGCGCACGGCTGTTATGCCTAAAAAGAAAAACAACAACACAACAACAGCTAACACGTATATAGTGCTTTGAGGTTTGCAGAGTGCTTTACAATTGTCATCTCATTTGACCCTCACAACAACCCTGGGAAGTAGGTGCCATGATTATCCCCATTTTACAGATGAGGCAAATAGTTTAAGTGACTTTCCCATGGTCACACAGCTAGTAGTGTGTGAGGCCATATTTGATCTCAGATCTTCTACTCTCCAGGTCCAGCACTCTATCTACTGTGCTACCTAGCTGAATTGTAAAGTCATCACTTTGTAAGAACTGTAGTAACAATAACGAATTAAATATCCACTGCACTTCAAAGACCAATAGCAAATGGTCTGTTTCCAAAATTGAAGCATTTTATACTGATTTCTGCTAGGTTGTGGTTGGTCTGTGCTTCATAATTTTCAACAAAGCAAAGAAAATGTAATCTATCTCACAGCTGAAGACACTGCATATACAGTTGCCTGTATAACCCTGTGAAGACACGTATGTATGTACATTATTCACCTAATATAAATATTTTCCCATTTACAATGCCAATCTGTTTTACAATGTTAACATATCATTTCTAGGAACTGAAGGTAGTTTCATGGATACCAAATACTTGATTCCAAAAATGGAGAATGAGCATGCCAAAGTTTATTGCTTTTACGGAATGTTGTTAATTGCAATGTTGGATGTCTTGGAGCTAGAAAAGTTAAGCTTGACTTTCTTCTTTCACAATATTTATTTTGAGGATGGGATTGCATATCAGGAATGCTGGGATTAGAGGCAAAAGATCTGAGTTCTAGCCCCAGCTCTGCTAGTAGCTTAGTAGGTAATATTCCCCCCCACCTTGGTTCCTCAAGGGCCTCATCTTTAAAATAAAAGGATCAAAACAGAAGATTTACAAAAATCTCTTCAGCTCTAAAATTTAATGATAACTATCACAAGGTATATCTGGTATTTTTCTGCTTTTCCTTCATAAGTCACCTTACTTTAGATCATTGTGACTCTGTAGTATATCCATCCATATGGACTGGGACAAAAATAGTCCAGTAGAATGGAGAGGGATGTGAGAAGACTAGATTATTCTGGTAAAGATTTCATCCAGCTTAAAGATTAGTAACATGTCATTCTCATGTTTTTCAATTGCCTTGTTAATAAAAGAGCAAAAACCTAATACCCACCACTAATATTATATTGAGTGCATCAGGTTTAAAGTTCATTAAATTCAATAATCTTTTATTTGTGCTTACTCTGCACCTTATATGCTCAATACTCAAATGTATTTATGATCTCAATGATTTGGGAATTCCCTGTAGTGATGCAGATTGCAACCCATCCTGTGCTGCTGTTATCCATGTTCTCTGAAAAGTTAACCAGAAGACGTCTATCCCAAATGCTGGCAGGCTTCCATACTTTTTCTCTTGACAAACTGAGGATACCTGTGGGTACTTTGTTTTTTCACATGCCATCTCTTTTTCTTACCACATGACTAAGAAAATACTCCAAGTGAGAAATACATCCTACCTTTGGTGATAGCTACAGGACTATGGATCATCCAGTCCTCATCGCCCATTCCCCACTCCATATCATCCAGTCCCTTAGTTTGAATAACTTTCTTCTCTGCTGCTATGCAAAAAATATTACCATTTGCCCCTTCTAGCAAATGCCTCGGTATCTAGTCTCCCTTTCATGGGCCTTGGCATTTTTGTTCTCTTTTTTCTCTGATTCTTTTTAATAAAGTAATGGAGACTGTGTGTCTTCCTTTTGCAAAATAATAAGGAAGAATATGACTTTGGTTCCCGACTTTTCATTTCTGCATCCCTTTCACTCCTAGTGATGTCTTCTTCCCTCACTTTTAAGCACTCAGTGCCTCAAGCTCTCTTTACTCTTCAAGTGGCAAAATAATTAGCTTCCAGGAAAATCCTTGATAGAAACCATCTCAATGATGGAAGTGACTGATGCTTGGGTCTAAGTCGCATTGCCTCTCACAGGGGAATAATGCAGTTTTCCTATTTGGCTTTCTTTACATTATCTATTTTTACCATTGACTGTTCAAAATCAAAAATCAGGAGTTACATTTGGAGTTAAAGGGATCTTTGAAGATCACTTAGTCCAAGCCTTCATTTTACAGATGAGGAAATGGAAGCCGAGCAAGGTGAAGTGCCTTGTTACAAAGATACCATGTGGCAAAGCTAACATTGAAATTTGGGACTTCTGATCTAAAAGCCAGTACATGCTACAATGTCTCCTTTTTTGGATTCAACTAAAGCTTTACAAAAAGTGTCACCTTTTTAATGTATGAAAAAACCTCATACCAAGGGACTGTATTTTAATGGAGTCATAAACCAGACATTGAAGGTGGTTGTGGTCTTTACCATTCTTTTAGTCTCCCACCACCTCACCCCACTGGAAGTATTCTTTATCTCTTCACTTTTTGTCTCTTCAAATTTTCTTAGAGAAGTTTGTCTGAAGCTTTCATTTGCTCATATCCCATTTTATTTTGTATTTTGTGGGTCTCTATGTTTATCCTAGCTTCCCTGGTAGAATGTCAGAAGATATGTTATCTATGTGTCTGGTGCCAACAGGGCATACATTGCCTGTAGATGTACGCTTAATACTCCTAAAAGGTCTGATAAAGGGAAATTGTAGGGAGTTTCAAAATGATTGGAAAACTTAACCTTGCAATTTACTGCCTGATGAAAACATATTTAAAACACAAAGACACGTGTAGAGTTAAAGTGAGAGGTCAGAATAAAAATGTTCATGCTTCAGTTGAATCCCCAAAAGCAAGAGTTTCAGGATGATCGATTGAAAGGAGCATGGAATTAGCAAGAGTTTCAGGATGATGGACTGAAAGGAGAATGGGATTTTGACTCCAAAGGCCTGGCTTCAAATCCTACCTCTTATATGGTCTAGGGCAAGTCATATCAACTCTCTGGGCCTCAGTTTGAAATGAAGAGCTTGAAATAACTGGTGTTGAAGTCTCTTCCATGAACCACAATCCTATGATCTGTATTTCCCCACATGGTACAATGAATAGTGTGCTGGGCTTGGTGGGACTACAACCTGACTTCAGATTCAGTCTCAGGCACGTCCTGGCTCTGTGACCTTGGGATTAATCAAGTTACTTAATGGTTGTTTGCTTCAGTTCCTTCAACTATAAAGTAGAGATTATAATAGCACCTATCTCTAAGTGTTGTTATGAGGATTAAATGAGATAATATTTATAAACCTCTTAGCAAAGTGCTTTGCATACAATAGGTTCTGTTATTAGTATCACTAATCACTAATTAGTATCACTGCTGTACAATATTATACAATCACATCATTATATATTATTAATTATATTAATATGTTATTATACACTTATTTCCTTCTCCCACCTTATTAAGTCAGCCTCCTTTCTCTCACTTATATGTAGATGACTGTCAGAGAGAACAGCTAAGGGATGAAAGACTGAGAGAAATGAGATGCCAAGAAGCAATGCTAAAGGATTCAAGTTCTAGCTGTTTAAAGACCTCTTTCTGTGTAGACAATGGCTGAAGCAGGATCTGCACAATGGGGCACTGGACTTTAAACTGTGGCCGACCTCAAGTGTGGTAGAAGGAAATATTTGGAGCTACCAGAGCATGTCATTGTCTCCCCATGAAAGTAGTACATGATGATTTTGGAGTTAGGAGTCAAGAGAAATTCTGGCGTTAATAAAAACATATTTTACTGGCCCAAGATGGCAACAAATATGACTAGGGAGTGTGAAAATTGTACTCAGTGGGTCAAGGCAAAGCAACTCATGCTACATTTTTGGTGACTATATGCTAGCAAAACTTTGAAACTGATATCCGCTGACTTTATATCTTTGAAAAGAGATTAAGAATGGATCACATCCTAATGGTGACTAATCGTTTCACCAGGTATGCAAAAGCATACCAAACCAGGAAGCACAACGCATCCACAGTTGTTAAGGTATGAATTCCAGACTAGGTTATATTCTGAGTGTGACAGAGACATTAAGAACAAACTCTTTAAGGAAATAGTAGTTTTTTCAGGTAGCAAGGTATCATCCTCAGTCCCATAGCCTGAGTATTTCAACCACATGCTGTTTATCATGTTAGGAACTCTTGAGACTAAAACAAAAATCTCAGCCTGTGACATTTCTAGTAGATGAATAGTATGTACATGTATCCACCAAGACTGATGCCATAGGTTTTACATATTTTCTCCTGTTTGGACAAGAGCCACACCTACCTATTAACTTGTGCTTTCAGGTTTCAGAGGGTAGAAATTATATAAGTAATCACAACCTCTGTATCTCTCAGTTAGAGAGCAGCTAAAGGAAACCTTCCACCTAGCCACAATTTTTGCTCTGGAGAGCTCGTACAGAAACAGTGATGTTGTCACACTCGCATCTACTATCAAGACTGCCAAGATGAAGATAGTTGTTGTTGTTCAAGGAACAGAAAGATTAGCCGACCAGTGGAAAGCTAGACTAGATGAAGTTGCTCAGAGGCTGGAAACCTTGCCTGTTTGAAGACTAGTCACAGAAAGTGGATGGGGGTCCTGCAAAGACTCTTTACTATAATTACCTATTGCTCATAGAAGAATTAGATGGATTTTCTGATGAGAAGGTGGAGACAAGTGATAATTGACAACAAAAGATGAACAAAACAGACTGCTCAGCAATTGTACAAGGACTTTCTGTACTAGATGCTGCCTCTGAAAGTGATATCGCCACCAATGGACATATTGTATACTATTGCCCCTACAATTTTCCTTCTGAGGGGAACCCCCACTTCAGACAGAGTGAGACAACTGAACCCAGAAGCAATACCTTTCTTCCCTAGAACTTCAGCTTTCAAGGTTCTTAGGGTACAGAGACAATCTACCAAATGTTGACAGCTAATTGACCCGTCAACAAATTTAAGTTTAAGGAAATAGACCTATAGCTATGATGATCAGTCTAGATGATCAAATCAGTTCAAGGATAGGATCAGAGAAGTCAGCAGGTCACAGAAGAGAGGCTGATTTGACCTGAGAGCATACTGACTTATGATGTTACAAGTGAACTAGAATGTGTACATATAACAAGACAATGATATTAGCTATTACCCATGTAATATTACCCATGCATATGCTTATTGATGTACCTCTTAATTACTACATGCTTGAGTTATGTTTCTATTGTATTGGTTTACTATTATGTTTATTTGCTTATGTATAGCAACATCTGTCTGGTAGCTCTGCACTGTTTCATTCATTGTTTAATTATGCAAAGATTATATTTATATTTGTTCTTTATAGCCCTCCTGAAATTGATATAACTACTTGTATCCTTCATTTTTGCTGTTTATACTTGTTTGCTTATGTACTGTAGATATCTGTACATTCTTAGGTTATAAATGTACTCTCTGATGAATGCAGTTTAGGCATTTATTTACTGAATCAACATGCCAAGTGGTGCTTTGTATTGTACTATATCTCTTGCATGTATCATTGATGTGTATTTCCTTTGAAAGGTACTGTGAAATGATAGTGTAGGATATTGAGATAATCACCCTTGTTATATAAAGTGTTGACACTTCTTTTGATGCTTCTCCTGTGTAATTGTGGATTTCAAGTAAACCTCAGCTGATTTTTGCCTGTGCCTGACTATAAAATTTCTGGCCCTAGGTAGGAATGTAGCACCTCTGTTGCAAGCATTGCCATAGTAATGTCATATTCTATTAATCATTACAACAAGCTAAACAGGCTCTTTCTCGAAATTCATCAGTTTGGTGACATTTTTTCTTACTTAGCTGTGGAAGCTTCTAGGAGGAGGAAGTCAGAAGATTTTCTATCTCATTATCTATCTATCTATGAGATAGGAAGAAATGTGGGCTGGATTGAGTTGGACATGTAATCCCTGGGTATTGGCTTTGTGATCCTTCCTCTAGCTTCCTCTGGGTTTATGTCGTAGATGCTAGGGAGGTTCAAACTGAAGAGTGACCTTTCCCCTAGACAAGAATTAATATGCCATGCTGGTGAGACTACAGAACAACTGAAGGGAGCTTTGATCCTACCTGCCCCTATCCTGCCTGTTAAAGTATACTTAGCTCAAAACCCATTTCTCTGTTACTTGATAGACTTCCCTCCTCCCTTCAGGAAAGGATGGAGTATAGGGAAAGAAGTCAGTTCTATTCCCTTCCAGGGGTAGCTGAGGCAGCTATTTCCTTACAAATGATTCATTCTTCAGATCCTTATCATTGTTATTACTTGTGACTTTGTTTCTCCTTTTATGTAAAAGTAGATCAGATAGCTGCCAAGTCCTTATCTAGTGTGATTAATGACAAGAAAAAGTAAAAGTCTGAGAGGGCTTTTGATCCCTTTAAAGAAAAGAAAGGCATTAACTCAAATTCCATGTGAGCTGAAACAAGGTAGAAGTAGTAAGCACTGATCCTGTTTAGACCTCTGACAAGCCAGAGAGATATATTTCAATCATTTCCCTAACAAACACATTTCCCATAAACCTGAAAGTGTATAATGCACACCACAATGTATGTATGCATATATGTGTGAAATTCATTGAACTTGTATAAGTAAGCCCTTGAGGCAAATGCATACCCTCAAGTGGGGGTGCTTCCCCCCACTACTCCTTTTATAAGTGATGCACTCTATTAAATAGGTGTGAATTTTAATTTAAATATTTTATAGAATTCACTTGTAAATACATCTGCACCAAGATTGTTTTTCTGGGGTGGCTAGGTGGCACAATGAATAGAGCACCAGCCCTGGAGTCAGGAGGGCCAGAGTCCAAATCTGGCCTCTGACACTTAATACAAAACTAGCCGTGTGACCTTGGGCAAGTCACTTAATGCCAATTGCCCTACCTCCCCCCCTCCAGAAAGCCAAAAAAAAAAAAAAGATAGTTTTTCTTTGGTAGTTTAGTTGTGGCTTACACTAGTTCTCCTTCTGGGATTGGGTTGTTTAAGGCATTTCTTGTTTTCTTAATTTGAGTATTTTATATTTTTATAGGTATTCATCCATTTATGATTCACCTGGAAAGAGGTAATATGTGAAGCAATGGGAGCTGAAGAGTTTACTAGACAGAGAAGAGAACACAGGACAGAGTCTTAGTGGGAAAGCCTACAAGTCACTATACTAATAGAGACCAAGCACTTTTTGAGCAGTTATGGATATAATTTAGTATGCTCTACAAAGTTCTTGGAGAGGAGTTTGGCCAGACATGTGGGGGGGAACTAGGCAGAATCAAGTGAAAATTCACATTCTCTTTTGGCATCCATATCATGTCAAGACATCCAGAGGAAGGTCCCCACTGTGTTCTGTGGTAAAACTTGTAAAGGATTTATGAGAGCTTGTGGATAAGAATTGCATAGGATAAGAAGGCATGGAGGGATCACCATTTATACCTTTGGAAACAATATCCACATCAGTGAGATCATAGACCCATTAAAATAGCAAAATACATTTAACTTTATGTCAAAATAAGTAAGTTGTAATGAGGGAAAAAAAAACAAAAGAGAAAATAAAAAATCAGAATTGGCCTCATACTGCCACACAAGAACATCTGTTTCTATTACAAGTTAGTTTGCAATTTGTATTACTAATACTCTCCTTTCAGGATGTGAATAGACCCTAAATGATTTTCTGCATTTGAGTAGCTTCCTAAAAAAGAAACAATCTGACTTGGCCAAGCAAGATATTCAAACAATACACAATGCCAGTTAAGTATCAGGAAGAAGAGGGAATCAGTTCAAAAGCAAAAGGTAGAGATGAGGAAGATGAAAGGGTGGGAGGGAGAGAGGAAAAAACGGAGAGAGGGAAGGAGGAGAAAGGGAGAGAGGGGGAGAAGGGGAAGAGAGAGAGAGAGAGAGAGAGAGAGAGAGAGAGAGAGAGAGAGAATTCATATAAAAAATGAAGTAGAATTCTTTCCATAAGAGAAGAGGAACATTGGCCTCTGACAAGTTGTTAAAAATTAATTTATTTGTCTTTAAAGGAAAAATGGTAATTAAATCTGATTGTTCTTTAGTGTATTCATAGTAGCCTTCTTCAGTTTTCTTGTTCCTTATATCACCACAGTTGTCTATGTCAGACTTAAGAAATAAAAGCATGTAATTATCTCCATTGTATTAAAACCACAATCATTCCTATGGTTAAAGTCCAAGATAATTCAGATAAAATCATGTGAATGATTCTACCTACATCTAGATGTTATTGTCACATCTTTCTTGCTTATGAGGAATCATAAATGTCAATCCTTTTTACCCTCTATATATTCCAGATCTTTTATATATGATCAAAATTTATTTTAAAAAAACATTGTGATTGAGGGGAATTTTAAACTGTAGGAAAAGTATGAAGATCTAGGATGCATTTCAATAGTGGTCCTGATCACTGCTCAGTGTAACTCAAATGAATGTTTCATCATGTCTAATAATAAGAGATAGCAGCATGACATAGTGCATGGAGCACTGGGGACTTTAAAGTTTGGAAGACCTGGCTTCAGATCCCACTTCTAACACTTAATAGCTATTGTGACATGGAGGTAACCCTGGTTTATCAAAGGCTGTCCTAATGGAGCTTCAATCTGGTAGGACCTAACATTCTAGAAAAGCTTTAGAGTAGGAATAGACTATATTCTTTCTGAGAACCAGCCTAACTTAATATGAAGAGCCTCATTACCAGGGGACTGGCTACTTGGTGATGAATTCTTTGACCATGGCAAACTATGACATAAAAAAATTACAAAATGGGCCTCAATCCTGTGGAGCCCTGAGGTGGTGCCAATATAGCAAAGAGAAGCCAGGAAGTTGCCTGAGCTCTCCCCAGTTTCCCTGAAAAACAATGTTAAATCAAGCCTCTTAACAGATTCTGGAGTGACAGAACCCACAAAAAGATGAAGTGAAACAATTTTCCAACTTTAGATAACTTAGAAGAACTTAAGGAAACATCTGTCTTATGTGACTAAAAGGGGAGCACAGCCCAGCGTAGATGGTAAACAGGCAAGCCAGCAGGATGCTCTTAGCCACAGCATAGATCAATGACTGAGGTCCCTTGGTCGTCGCTCAGCAGATCAGTGGCACAGCAGGCCAGCTGTGAGACCTCCGACCCCAGTGTAGAAGGCAAACTACCAGTCCCAGAACCCCAGGTACAACAAACACAACTAGGCCAGGCCACCCCAGTGCAGTCTGTAAACTTCCAGGACATGAGGCCCTAACATGGAAAGCTAGTGACCACACCCCTGGCCCTCAGCACAGGAAGCTTAGGACAGTGCTCCCTGCATCCCAGGAGCAGAGCTCAACTTTAAAAGTCACAAGATAGACTTGGAAATGAGCAAAAAAAAATACAGAAAAGGTCCTGACCATGGAAAGTTCTATGGAAACAGGGAAGATCAAAACAAATTCAGAAGAGTTTGCAGCTTCTACATTCTAACAACAATGTCAGAATGTATACATACAAAGCCTCAAAGGGGAATATGAATTAGTCTCAAGCCCAAAAAACCCTCTTGGAAGAGCTCAAAAAGGATTTTAAACATCAAACAAGATAGGTAGAAGAAAAATTGGGAAAAAGAAATGATAGTTATGCAAGAGAGAGTCAACAGCTTGGAAAAGGAAGGACAATGACTGAAGAAAACTTCTTTAAAAAGTACAATTGGCGACAACTAGGTGGTGCAGTGAATAGAATATTGGAGTCAGGAGGACCTGAGTTCATATCTGGCCTCAGACACTTAACACTTACTAGCCATGTAACCTTGGGCAAGTCACTTAACCCCAATTGCCCTGCCCTCCCCTCTGCAAAAGCAAAAAAAAAAAAAGTACAATTGACCAAATTGGAAAAAAGCCATCACCTGAAGAAAGCAACTCCTTAAAAAGTAGAATTGGCCAAATGGAAAAAGGAGGTACAAAAGCTCACTGAGGAAAATTTTTTAAAAATTAGAATTGGGCAAATGGAAGCTAATGATTCTATGAAACATTAAGAATCAGTCAAATAAAATCAAAAGAATTTAAAAAAACTAGAAGAAAATGTAAAATACTTCATTGGGAAAAAAACAAAACAACTGACCTGGAAAATAGACCTAGGAGAGATAAATTTAATACTTATTGGACTACCTGAAAGCCATGATCAAAAAAGGGCCTGGACAATATCTTTCAAAAAATTATCAAGGAAAACTATCCTGATATCCTAGAACCTGAGGGTAAAATAGTCATTGAAAGAATCCTTTTGAATAACCTTCTGAAAGAGATATCAAAATGAAAACTCCAAGAAATATTATAGCCAAACCCCACAATTATCAGGTCAAGGAGAAAATACTGCAAGCATCCAGGGAGAAACAATTCAAATATCAAGGAGCCACGGTCCAGATTACACAAAATTTAGCAGGTTCTACGTCATAAGATCAGAGGACTTGGAATATGGTATTGTAGAAGATAAAGGGGCTTGAATTACACCCAAGAGTAACTACTCAGCAAAATAGAGCAAAATCTTTCCAGGAGAAAGTTGGATATTCAATGAAATAGGAGATTTCAGACTTTCCAGATGAGAAAGCCTGAACTGAACAGAAAATTCTGTCTTCAAATTAGACTCAAGAGAAGCATGAACAGGTAAACAGGAAAGAGAGAAAAAACAAACATGTTATTCAATAAGGTTAAACTATTTACATCCTTACATGAGAAGGTGATACTTGTAACTCGTGTGTGTGTGTGTGTGTGTGTGTGTGTGTGTGTGTGTGTGTGTGTGGTTTTTTGGAGGAGGGAAAGCAGTGACTTGCCCGAGGTCACACAGCTAGTAAGTGTTAAGTGTCTGAGGCCAGATTTGAACTCAGGTCCTCCTGACCCCAGGGCTGGTGCTCTATTCTTTGTGCCACCTAGCCACCCTGATAATTGTAACTCTTGAGAACTGTATCTCTATTAGGGCATTTAGAAGGAGTGTACACAGAAACTGGGGGTGTAGGTGTAAGTTGACTTTGATGTGATGATATAAAAATAAGGGGTAAAAAAAGGATTTTACTGGGAGAAGAGGAAAGGGGAGGCAGAATAGGGTAAATTACATCACGTGAAGATGTATAAAAGACCTGTTATAGTAGAGGGAAAGAAGGGAAGGAATAAGCATTGTTTGGAGCATTCATTAGATTTGGCTCAAAAAGGGAATAACATAGACACTCAGTTGTGTATAGAAATTTATATTACCTTGTAGGGAAGTAGGGGGAAAAGGGGAAATAAAAGCAAAGGGGAAGAGTGATAGAAGGGAGGGCAGAAGTAGGAGGGGCAAAGGGAGGGGGGATTGATAGATGGGAGGGTGGAATGAGGAAGTGGTAGTCAGGATCCAAAATTGGGCCTTCTTGATTCTATGTCTAACACTACAGGTAATAGGGTGCCACTGCAGTGTTTCTAGCAGGGCTTCATATTTCCTACCCCATGACCCTCTGAGGTAGATTTTTTGATAATTATTTTCAGCTCATTACATACAATGACTATAAAGTTCAGTTACCATTTACACTATATTACATATGACTGCTTTTGAACAACAAGGTCTCTTAAAACATTTAATGCTTTGATTTCATTTATTTTTTATGACATCCATAGGGCTGAAGTTAAAAAATAAAGTATATAAGTATGGTAGAAGAATATTTAAAAACATGTTTATGAATGCATTTAAATATGTGATAGAAAACATAAATTGAATTTCCTTAAACCTTACAGTTTTCCCTCTATTAATTTGTTTATGATTATTTTATGATTGCTATATTACACTCTAATTTCCTTTTTCTATGATGACATTCAAGCAAAGCCTTATTATGACTTTCAAAGTGTTGAAAAGAAGCACACATGATTTAAGAGTATCTGTTGTTCTTCCTTTCTGAAGGACATCTTGCTTTTGAGTAGAACAATTGAATCCTGACTCCATCACTCACTTAAGTGAGACTTAGTTTCCTTAACTATGAAATAATCCTTGCACTGCCTATGTCATGAGCTTGTTGTGAGAACAACAAAAAACTTCATAAGCTTTAAAATAGTCATTCATTATGCTTATCACTTATATCTAATTCTCATTTTAAGGGAGTTCCAAAATGTTTAAAGATCTATGTGCTATCCTGTTACTATTTTTATGTATTAAATGTTTTATGCACTGTTATGGAAGTGGATAAGATGACTGGTTTTTATAATTGAATAAGAGTTTGGGAACATAAGTTCATCTTCTGAAAACTCAGTGAGTCAACTACAATAGTAGATAAAAGAATAGGGATGGTATGTGCATTGTCCTATTTCCACAAAGTCTTCTACTAGAATCTCTGTATTTAGATAGTTTTTCATTCTATTCTTTTTGGAGATTATTAAAAAGTTTATCTAAAAGGAGATTATCTTCTGAGTTATCTGTTGAAAACATTGTTCTTAAAAATTTTTATGAATAGGTGTTACATGCAAGCAGTTGTGTACAACAATTTGGTCTGCAATTGTTTTCCAGTTCCAGTATAGATTTGTAGTCTCTTAATTGTAAAGGATTGTGAGCTTTTAGTGTATAACTCTAGCCACCTGATTTAGTCTTTCTAGGTTTCAGGGAAATACTAAATGTTTGCATCTATCAGTGACATGTTGTTCAATTTCTACCACTTTATTGCATGAATACATTCATCTTTGTAATTTCTGGTGGTAATAATCTGATGCTTTATTATTTATATAAACCTCTCTTTTCTATGAAGAAATATGCATGATTCAACACCTCTTTGTCAAAATACCGAGTTCATGTTGATGTAGCCCATACAGTGTCTTTTGGCTCTGCTCTTCAATCTTAACCAATTCATAGACTCCTAGAGATAGGCCACTTTCAGTTATATTCAATCAACTCAGTTCACAATGTGCTTTCACCTTTCCTGTCACTTTGTGAAGTGAGATATGTTTTTTTAAAATATATCTATAAATTATTTAACAGGTACAAGTGCTCTGAGAACGTTTTTTTTCCATTTGAAAGAAAAACTTTCAATCTTTCTATAGCTATATGTGCAATAACGAGCCAGGTTTAAAAAAAAAATCAATCAGCAAACATTTACTTTTGTCCTCTCTATCTAGCCCCCATTGAGGGAAAAAATCCTTGTAACAAATAAGCACAGTCAAGCAAAAAATCCATGTTGACCATGAATAAAAATTTTATGTCATTCTATCTATTTATTTAGTTTATTATTTCTTTCTCAGGAGGTGGATAGCATTCTTTACCATCTGTCTTCAGGAATAATGATTGACCATTTTATTCATAGTGTTCTTAAGTCTTTCACAATTGTTCCCTTTTCTTATGTTGACCTTATAATATAAATTGCTTTCCTTCTTTTGCTTATTTACTCTTTATCAGTTAAGGTAAGGGACTGTTAACTCCCCTAACCTAAGCACCAGCCTTAGGTTGTATTCTAAGGAGGGACTGAAGAGACCAGAGGCCAGGGAGAGAAACAATTTGTAGTTTATTTAAGGAGGGGCATATGAGCAGAGTCAGGGAGAAGAAAGCTGGCTCCTTATATACTTTTAAAGAGAGCATTTATTCAGGCATGAATTCCTCCTGCATGGAGAATGTGAACCAGTGGAGGGAGGACGAACCAGCCAGGTCAGCTGCTGCTCATCAAGCCAGCAGTCTCATGAGAGACGTCCTTGTGAGCCGGCAACTGGACTGTGGCCCTTAGCACCTCCTCATCTCCCATGAGCATAGAGTGGCCTCTGAACCAAGAGGCCCCGAGGCAGCTCCTGATTTCCCAAGAGACAAGAGGCTCTTGGAACTCACATTGTCCTGTCCAAGTTAATATGTCTTCCCAAGTTTCTCTGAAATAGTTTCTGCATTTCTTAAACAGAATAGTATTCTATTACATTCATGTACTATAATTTGTTTATCCATTCCCCAGCTGATGGCCACCCCCTAAGTTTCTAGTCTTTTGACTCCAATAAAAAGGCCTGCTATGAATAATTTTTGGTACTTACAGGATGTTTTCCTCTTTCTTTGATTTCACTGGGGTATAGGACTATTAATGGTATTGCTGGGTATATTTTGTAACTTTGAGGTCATAGTTCCAAATTGCTTTCCAGAAATTCATATGTTTTATTAATATTATGCAATATTTTGTATGGACACCTTCTAAGCCAGTGCAATATATTTTATGATGCCAAAAGTATATATTAAAACTAATATTTCATTGGTGCTGATTGCTTTATATTCTTTCCATTAAGCTGTGACTTCAGGACACTAGTCAGTCCCTTAATATACTCAGTCTCAGTTTTTTACTTAATAGTCTTATGCTTAATATCTCTTGCTTGGAGAAGAATAAGATTTTTTTTTATTTTTTAAAATATTTTTTGGTCTTTATTAATTTGTTTGCTTACTTTTAGTTTACATGATTCCGTCCTACAGTTCCTTGAGTTTCAAATTTTCTCCCCCTCCCTCCGCTACCCCTCCATGGCAGCATACAATCAAGTATAGGATCTGCAAATACTTTCACATTAGACATCAGTTAGGTTATAAAGGATTGTATCAGATGGAATGAACAATGGGAAAGAGTAAAACAAAACCAAACAAGAAAAAGAAAGAGAGCAGGTAATTTGCTTCAGTCTGCATTCAAACTCTGTTCTTTCTAGTTCTTTCACTGAATGTAGACATCTCTCTCTCTCTATGAGTCTTTTGGAGTTGACTTCTAACCCTGCATTGCTGAGAAGAATCCAGTCTATCAAAGTTGGTCATCACTCCTATGTTGTGTCTGTGATTGTGTACAGATTTCTTCTGATTCTACTCTTCTCACTCAGCATCAATCTGCATAAGCCTCTCCAGGTGAATATAAAATCTGTCTCCTCCTCGTTTCTTATAGCACAGTAGTATTCCATTACATTCATATACCACAACTTGTTTCACCATTCCGAAATTGATGGGCATCACCTTAATTTCCAAACAAGCTGTGGCATATGACTGTGATGGAATACTATTGTGGTATAAGAAATGATGAGGGGGATGGTTTCTCCTTATATTTATTTTGGAGTATTTGGGGGCAGGGAATTGGACTATATTGTTTCTTGCTACTCCATCATCTTAACTGTGTTGTCTCACTGAAAGTATCTTAAGGACAACTTTAGCTTTGCAAAGGATGATGGGAGAGTGACATATTTCTCTCTGTAATCACATGGCTTTGATTTCTTCTGCTAGGTCTGTATATTTTGATAGTTCTACATATTTTGACGGGTTAGAAGTATTTAGTTCGGTAACCACTAAACTTTTTCTTACATTTTTGTTGTTCACTGTTATGTCCATGCAGTTGTGGGCAACAATTTTGTAACAATGTTCTGATTCCAATACAGTTTATTGCCCCTCTTCCATCTCTTTTTCCTTTCCTTCCATCTTTCACCTCCCACATAAGAAACTGTTCTGGGACAAATTGCTCTATATGCTATTGCACAAGTGGATAAAATAACTCCTTTTTGAAGTTTAATAAAAATATGAGGATATAAGTTCATCCTCTATAGGTCCACTGAAAAGTTCTTCAGGATGACTCCAGAAGTAGACAGGATGCAATATACTGTGTCATGTTCCCATGTAACTTTATCTCTCTGACCATGAGTCTCTACTTTGAAAACTTTTTAAAATATAGCTTCGATAGAATGAATATTTGAGATGGAAACATCTACTAAAAACATGGCTCTTCAGTTGTTAATGAATTGGTGTTATGTCTGGGTAATTATGAGGAACAATTCAGTCTATGATCTTAGTCTGGTTCAAGCCTAGTTTCTTAGTTGAATTCTCCAAGATATTTTGGGGATTTGCAGTATGGGGATTTGTCAGTTTGTGAAAGCTTCTGATGTATAAATCTGGCCACCAAGTTATATCTTGCTAAGTGTTCAGGAGATGCTATATTTTTATAGCCTATAGTAATGTGTTATAGTATATCTGCCATTTCCTTGCATTCTTTTTTTTTGCTTTTTGCCTTTGGAGGGCAATTGGGGTTACATGACTTGCCCAAGGTCACGTGGCTAGTAAGTGTTAAGTGTCTGAGGCTAGATTTAAACTCAGGTCCTCCTGACTTCAGGGTTGGTGCTCTATTCACTGTACCAACTAACCACCCAAAATGTTTACTAGTGGGGTTGAGATGAAGTTCTATATTATATTTGGATCTATTGTTATTTACATTCTTTTTGGACGACTTTCTTTTTTTGTTTTGTTTATCTTTTCTATAGCTACCTTGGGGTAATCATCCAAAGTTTGATTGATATAACATATGTTTCTGTTAAGATATTTTCCAAATATTTTAGTTTTCTTTATAATTCCAATAGTATATATTAATACCATTAATGTTTAAGTGTTAATTCTGCTTTGATTTCAGAACACCATATGTCCAATTATCATTGTTGCTGTTATCTTGTTCTTGCCTTTTTTTCAGTATAGCTAAGATAGAAATCATCCTGGGACAAGTTGCTATCCTATTATTATTCCTTTAAAGTCAATCAGTGCCCATACACACAGGAAAGATCAAGTGAGTAAAGAGTATCATTGTCCAGTTTTCTCACTGTATTTGGATAAATACCCTTTAAAGCTTGTCTAACTGTATATCTATCTATACACAGATAAATACAGGTGGCTAATGAGCTTGGCCCAGAGATGAAAAGGCAGAGGAGAGAGCTGCATTGTTTTCAGGAAATTACAAAGTTCTTAAATCAACCCCCATTTCCTATAGCAGCAAAGGCCCATGATGTCAACACAGATATTTTGATGCTATTGCACTGAAATGTGGAAGAGTGCCTCCAATGAGCTAAATATGAGCATTACACCTTGGGTTATAGACAGACATATGTTGGGAGTGAGTAGGGGGCAACATGTTAGTAATGAGAAACTCCAAAGAAGAACAAGAAAAAAGGATATCATCAAAGAATTGCATGATTAGAAGAGTTGGAATGGTCACATGGCAAGAGTGAAGGATAACAGGTGGACACCTAGAGTGTTCCACTGATTAGCAGCTTTAGAATACAGAAGAACCTCTCCTGTTGGGTGGACCCCTGTGGTAAATGTTTTAGAAAACATGAACAAGAATCACATAAGATGGATAGGCAAGGATGAATTGTGATCTGTATTTTTTAAAGAACACTAAAATCAATGAACTCACAGATCCATTTGAGAATTCTGTGTTCTGTAGACTGAGTATTGCACAGGTAGATAAAATAGCTGGTTTTTGTTCTAACAATATTAGGATGTAATCTCATCTTTGGTGGGCTTACTAAACCATTCCCAGGACATCTCCTGTAGCAGACAGGACAACAGGGATGACAAGAACCTCCTATTTCCACACACATTTGATCTTGAGTTTTACATACAGTGAAGTGTGTCATTCTACCTAGTTTTGATCATATGGGTATTTGATCTCAGGAGTATACGGAACTACCAATTTAAAACATTGTTCTTTAATTGTTGCTGTGATTATCATAGTTTTGACCTGTGAATTTATCAATGTAGAGATCTCCCCCAAAAGGAAACTCCTTCTCTCAATGCAGAACAGCAATTGATAGATACTTAGAACTTCTTGGTCTGGTGTTACCTGGAGCTCTAATAGGTTAAATGGCTTTCCCAGACACACCTAGTATGTGTCAGAAGTAGGACTTGGCCGATTTTGCCCTGACTTCAAGGTCAGTCCTCTATCCACCACTATGAATTGTTTGTCAGTCTTATTATTTATTTTGTAGGAAAAAATAGGTACAAAATTCTAGAAAGCAACCACGGCAGAATGGCTTATTAAACTCGGGTTTATTGAGTAATTTGCAGGGGGTGGGGGAGGGTTTGAGGAAGCCACAAGTATAAATTTCTGTATAGTCATCTCAAAGTTAGTATATTTAAAAGAAAATTCAATTATCTTTTTCTCCAAACCCACCCCTCATTGTAATGTCTTCATTACAACCATCTTCTCATCACACACCTTCAAAACCCGAGTTGTCTTCAGCTTTCTGCCGTGTTCTTTTTATTCTACTTCCACACATGGCTCACATCTGCCCTCTTCACATCCATCACATGGATAGTACCATGTTAAAGGACCTCATTACCTTGTGTAGCAGCAAGCACCCCAACATCCCCAGGGTGGCTGCCAACACAGGTTCTTAGATCTGCTTTTCTAAAGGAAAGCAACTCAAAATGGGTTAACAAGCTTACTTTAATCAATCAAACATAGATCATTTACCTAGTTCAGGGGGAAAAGGTCAGCACCCTTAACTTCAAAGTATACATACAGAACTTATAAGACAGAGAAACAAACAGATCAAGCAGACAGGCTCCCAAACTGCCCAACCATTACATCAATACCAAATCACAGTTATCAGAGAGGGAAACATCAACATCTGGGTTTTCAAAGCTGGGGGGCTCTCAACAATGGCTTCCCAGAGTCTCATCTGGTCAAATCACACACCACTTCTCAAAGTGAGCCCCAAAGCAAAGCCTCACATCAGGGATTATATAGCCTTCTGGGTCAGAGAATGTAACCACCCTCTTGACCCACTGCCCAATCACACAGCATCAAGGTGTGGTCATTCTTGAAAACCAAGCCTCCTGGCACAGGTTCCATTTGACCACATTCAGCCTGTTAGGGGGCAGAGTATATTTTCAAATCAAGGAAGGTTCTCAGAGTCTCTTAAGCCCATCAAAGGGCCTAGGGGCAGGGATGATCTTTAAATTTGCATTTCCAGTACACCTTGTCACTCTAGCCTGGTCAATAACATTAGCCCCTTCATTGTTTTCATTGTCTCTAGTGTCTCCCCTCCCAATCCATCCATAAAATGTAGATCTGACTCTATCATTCTCCTGCTTAAGAAGCTTCAGTGGCTTTCTCTTCCCTCAAAACTAAAATGCAAACTTCTCTGTCAAGTTCTTACATCCTTGTTATGAAATATGCAGTCTGTCTTTTCAGACTAATTGTACATTGCTTCCCCTCATGTACACATTCTTTATTAATTTTTTAAAAAAATTTTTGGAGCACACTAACTCTATTCCCACCCTACCCCCTTTTTTCCTGAATTTAACAAACACACAAACTAAAATAAGATCTCTATTACTGTTTAGTTTTCTTTTTAAGTACATAATAAATTCAGAATACTACTTTCATAAGTCTTGTGCTTGTCTGGGATTCCTTCTGGCCTTCCTTCTGTTCTCTTCCAATATATTCTGAATCCCAACTAAACTCTGACTTATTGTTTTCCATACTTTGGGTATCTTTGTACAATTTAATCCCCTTCTCTTCTTCTGGATAGAGTTTCCTCAACAGTTCATGCTCCTCCTTTTCTATGGTATGACATGCTCTCAAACAGTGCATTGTTGAGGAAACTATAATTAGGCATAGTCATTCTGGGAAGCAATTTGGAATTATGCACTAGAAGTTACTAAAATCTGTATACCCTTTGACCCAGTGTTGTCAGTACTAGCTTTGTACCCCAAAGAGACCAGAGGAAGGGGGAAAGGACCTATATGTACAAAACTATTTATAGTAGTCTTGATTATTGTGACAAAGAACTGGAAACTGAAGGGCTAAACATTAATTGGGAAAGCCCAAACAAGTTATTTATTATGTAATAATGCAATATGCCACATATTGTATTTACCAGTTACAGGTATATTCCTAAATTCCTAGACCAGGCTGAATTTCCACTTTGTCAAACTGTCATCAATTATATACCACGGCCCTTGTTTTGGTGTCTGAATCCTGAATTAATCATTGGGCTTGTTCTTTTATTCTTTCCTCATTGTTTAGTTGTTCTAGATTAATTCCCAAGCCCCCATGTTTAGTCTAAATTAAATTTTTCATCTCCGTAGAATAAGAATCTCTCTCTGTCTCTTTATCTGTACCTCTCCATTTGTAAGCCTTTAATAAAGATATACAAAGCTTAGCATTTCTGCAGGCCAACATGGTTTTGTAGTACATAAGTGAAATCTAACTTGAAAACAAGAGATAAGGAACAACCAAGCATGTGCAGTCCCCAGGTCAGCCCCATCCTTTGAGCAGCCATCTCTCACTCCCAGGACCATTGGATCCCTGACACTGCTCCTCTCACAGCTACAGTCACAACACAAGACATGCTTATCTCTCAGCAGCTGCCTGCTGCCATGCCCTGACTCTTGCACCTTTTCTTCCTACTTGCTCAGTTTTCATGTCTCTAGTTTCTTTTGTCTTCTACCTTTCTTTCTTCTATCGTTCTAAAGATGAGAGTGATGGACTTGGAAGTCAAGGTCAGGCTAATCCACCAGCAGTAGTGGGTACCACCCCCACATCTTTCTGCTCTTCCTATCATGGGCATGGCTACTCAGCTAAGTCTACATTTAGTCTCTAGATCTTACATATATACACTTGTCTTTGTACCTGTTGTCCTTCTCTACCACACCCCTTGCCCCCCAAGAGAGTGAAAACTTCTTGCAGAAAGGGACTGTTTCATTTTTGTCTTTATATTCCAAGCACCTAGCACAGTGGTTGGCATATAGTATATGCTTGATAAATATTTGTCCTAATGAATTGTGATGGTTATTAATAATATTCATGAATAGTGTGCAACACAACTATATGGTAGACAGAGAGTTAACAATGAAGCCAGGGATACTTGGACCCAATTACTACCTCTGGAAGATGCTGACTGTGTCACTTAAACCCCCTGTGACCAGAAGTGCCAACCATTCTGCCCACGGGCTCTTGCTGTGTACAGTGCTCCCAAGTTCAGCTGGAATCCGATTAAAATGGGATTGGGAAATGTGTAAGAAAAGAAATAAAATACAAAAGAACATAAATGATCTCAGTAGGTGATTTTCTAAGTCAATAAGCAGCCTTCAGGGACCTTTATGTATGGGTCAGTGGCCCATTTCTATTTGAGCTTGACATTGATGCTCTAGGAAATTCCCTAAGACTGTAAGTTACAGAGCAGGTGTTGATTTATATCGGCAGAGGGAGTTTACTCATTTCAGAGTTCCCCATATCAATGAAATAGCTTGTCTAGTCCCTTTCACCGATCCCTATAAATGGGGTAAATTTTGGCAAACTTTGTAATACTTTTTTAAAGCATTGAATAAATGGGTTAAGTAGGCAATGCTGTCTTCCTTCAGAAAATAGCATGGTATAGTTGAAAGAGTGTCATCCTTGAAATCAGGGCAAACTGAGGTTCAGTCTTGTCTCTGATACTCAATAGCTCTGTGATCCTCAGCAGGTCATTTCATTTCATTGAGTGTGTGTTTCCAAGGTGATAGCTGGGCATCAAAGACAAGAGTGGAACAGTGCATCAGATCCTCAGTACTACAGGACTTGAGGATGGAGAGGGAGGAGATGGAAATAGGATGATATGAAGTTGCATTTGATTAAACCAGGAGCCAATGCACTTGTAGACTCCAGAATGAAATGAGCCTGGAGATACTGAAGAGTAAAGAAGCAAAACAGTGACTATAAGTGGACTATAAGTGAGGGGAAACAAGAGGATGCACAACTATACATAGAATCCAAAGTCTGGGAGAGTTGAAAAAGAGAGGAAAAAAAGAAACAGGTAAATCCAGTTACAACCTCTGAACCAGACAGAGGCTACTTCATCTCTGGGAAATTTTCGGGTCCTCTGTAGTATGCAAACTCTGTGTTTGAAACTAGAGACTGGTAGAATCTCATAGTTGCTACTAAGTACTGATTCCAGCCTTCTAGGTGTTTAGGATTTAGGATTCTGGTTGTGTTAATTCTTGTCTGATCTTAGTTATATACCATAACTTGTTCAGCCATTCTTCACTTGATGGGTATTCCCTCAGTTTCCAATTCTTTGCAAATGCAAAAAGAGCTGCCATAAATATTTATCTACATATAAGTCTTTTTCATTTTTATCTCTTTGGGCTATAGACCTTTTCATCTTCATGTTTGCGGGTGTCCTCTCATATCTCCTAATTCTAGACATGCTTGATCTTTATGATTTTATTACATTTTTTGATGTGTATGTTTGCTCTTTCCATGTATATTGTTGTAGTTATTGTATACATTGCTTTCTTTATTTTTATGTTCTTTTAATGCTGAGAGTCAGTATGGCATGGTAGAAAGAGTGCTTGACTCCCTCCTTTCTTTGCAGAGTTTGGCAACCATGTGTGTAAAAGGCTACATATATCCTCAGACTTGGTTGATAACTATCTTGGGAAGGGAAAGATATATTTAGAAATGGATGTTTCATAAAATAAAAAAGCATTTCTTTAAAAACAGAAAGTGTGAAGGACTTTGGAAGAGAAATGGTTTGAAATCCTTCTCATGCTTGCAAGGCGAGTAACCACAGGTAAGTCACTTAGACTTTCTGAGTTTTGGTTTCTTTATCTGCAAATGTGGGTAATAATACTTTAAGTACCTACCTCATAGTGTTGTTGTGAGGATAAAATAAGACAATGTGTTTAAAGTGCTTGGCAGATATTAAAGCAATATATAAAAAACAGCTACTATCATTCAGAAATGTGTATACTCAAAATACTCAATTGGAAACCTAATCTCATCTCATCTAATCTACCTCATCTTTCAATGAGGCAAATTCCAAAGCCTCCACCCCTTGTCAACCTGAGCATCTCTTCCTCCAGGCACAATCTCCCATGCTTCATCATAGGGGGTCCATTCAATAAGCAATTTTTTTTTCCCTTGCTTTCTCTTGACATCAAAAGGATGCCCTCAGATAAAACAGGTTGTCTACCAGTGATCCTGGTATAGCCAAGACCCAGAAGTCAGGCCGGGAAGTTAAAAAAAAAATAAATGAGTTTAAGGAAGACTTCCCTTACTTCCTTTTCCCAACTAATATGTGGAAGAATCTACTTTTCCAAACTCTGCTTACCTCCTCCTCGAGGTTGCCAAAGACTCCCACCAGTGGACCAGATACCCAGATCACAATAACTCTGCAGAATTTTGGTATTAAAAAGAATAGACTGTTTCTAGGAAGAAAGTGTTTTGCAAACCTTAAAATTCTACAGAAATGTGAGTCCAGAACATTGAAAGATTTGGATAATGAAACTTCATTCTAAATAACCAGAGAACAATACTCCAACCTTAGTATGCAGAAGGTGATTGTTTGTGCTCTAGGAATGACGAGTATACATTTATATAAACTGAATTATCAAGGGACAGAGACAGTTATGAAAGATAAAACGTGTAATTTTGATTACATGCACAACGCAGAGCTCTTAGTTGAGCTGAGATATATTACTTCCAGTGGGAGAGTTCATTCACTTGGAGTATTGTCTGGTCTATTCTAATCTATTTAATGTCTTTGATTTCTGTTTGCTATCACCTTGGATCATTTTTCTTTTGCTATTCACTATAATGGTATTTCTGTAACTGGCATCTGGTGGGAAGGAAGTCAAATCTGAATATATAGCTCGGGGCACTCCTTGCCTGTTAAAGTGATAATGACTAGGAGAGCAACTGGAACTTAAAAATTGTTCCCCATAGACTAACAATACTTAGGGGACAGATAGATATAATTCTAGTCCAGTTCCCTGTCTCTGAGGAAAACACAGCAGCCAAAGTCATTGCCCCTCTCCTGGAAGGAATCAAAATCTCCTCTCAGTTAGGATGAGCAGAAGAGATTCTATATTTGTCTGTTCTGTGAACCAGACACTTATTAAAAAAGGGGGGGGGGACATGCAGGAATATAAAAGTTACATGGGTAACACACAAGCCTTACACGTGAAATTAAAAAGCTACTAAAGAAATAAAATTAATATATCTAGGAAAAGAAGGGAAGTAGTCAAATGGGAAAAAATTTTTGTATCACATTTTCTAGATAAGGGTTTGGTATTAATACTATATAGACAACTAACATATACATATGTATGTGTGTATTCAGTATGTTCTAAAAGTCTTAGTGCACTTTTAAGCTTTAATAATAAACATGATTATTTCTATGTATATATAACTACATGTTTTATATATGCACATGATTATGTGTGTATATATATATACATACACATGATTGCATATCTGTGCATGATTTTGTTTATATATTAATGTATATATCAATATGTCTGTGTGTGATCAAAAGCCATTCCCCAATTAATAAGTGGTCAAAGTATAAAAACAGTTCTCAAAAGAAGAATTACAAATTATAAGCAACCGCATGAAAGATTGTTCCAGATAATTAGTAATAAGAAAAACGCAAATCAAAACATTTGAAATTTTACGTCATAGCCAGCAAATTGGCAAAGATGACAAAAGAGGGGAATAGTCAATGTTGGAGGAACTCTGATAGTATAGGTACATTAGTGCATAATTGGTGTAACTGTCAATTAGCTCAACCATTTTGGAAAGCACTTTGAAATTATGCAAATAAGGTGGCTAAAATGTCCATACCCATTGACCTAGAGATTTCACTTCTAGGCATATAGCCTAAGGAACTCACTGATAAGAAGAAAGCCACTCTATATATAAAAATATTTAAAGCAGCAACACTTTTGTGGTAGCAAATAAATTATCAAATTGATCTGCTTTAAAAGCAGGTTCAACCATGTCACCCGCCCTATTTGATAAATTCCAAAAGGTCCATATTACCTCCAGAATCAAATATAAACTCTCTTGTTTGGCTTTTAAAGCCCCAAATAACATGACCCCTTCCTCACATTCCAGTCTTCTAACACTTCACTCCTGCCTCTCCTTCCCATCTCTGCCATTTCAACTTTATAATCATGTGACACTGACCTCCTTCCTGCTCTTCTCACAAGATACTCCATCTCTTGACTCCAGGAATTTTCGCTGGCTGTCCTCCATGGCTGGAACTCTCTCCTTCTCATATCCACCTCCTGGCTTGGCTGGCTTTGTTTCAATCTCAGCGAACGCCCCACTTTCCTGCATAAGGTCTTAGTTCATAATCTTAGTGTCTTCCCTCTGAGATTATCTTCAATTTATCTGGTATATATCTTATTTACACATAGTTGGTTGCATGTTGTCTCCTCCATTAGACTGTGAACTCCTTAAGAGTAGGGACTGTTCTTGCATTTCTTTGTATCTCCAGTGTTCATCATTAAGTTTACATAGCAGACACATAATAAATGCTTAGTGACTGACAAACAAGGGGAAGCAAAGTAAATATTGGTTGACTGGGAGAAGGCTAAGCAAATTTATGAAAATAATGGAATATCGGCTATGAGAATCAGTATATGTTATGGATACAGAGAAGCATGGAAAGATTTATATGAATTAATGCAGAATGAAGTAAGCAGAACCACAAAAACAATATGTACAATGTCTACAGCAAGGTAAGTGGAAAGAACAGCAAATAACCCAAAATACCAGAAAGGGAATGATACAAAACTTAAAAGAATGACCATGGTCAAAGTGGAGATATTAGGGAAAAATTCCACACTGCTTTCTTTTGCAGAGGTGGGAGGTCCACAGGCATGGAACATTCTGTATATTTTTAGATTTTTTTTTTTTGATGTATCAATCAGCAGTGCTGATTTTTTCCTTCTTCCTTGTTTTCTTTAAAAAAAGTATTTGCTGTATAGGATAGTTCTCTGGAAAGGGGGGAAAGGATAGAGAGGTGGAATTTAACTAAAAATATTAATAACTTTTAAAAATAGGACTTTCTTTGCTTCACTGACACTGTTTCAAGAGGAACTGTGACTTTTACACTGACTCACTGACTATGAGGTTTTGTATTACATTTATTGCTTATTACATTAATGCTTCAGGAAATCATCATTTCATCACTGTGTATGTCTCTTGATATATTTGGCTAGAAAATTAGCTCCTCTACCCTAAGAGTGAACTTAGTGCAGACAGTTGAAAGGAGTTTCCGGAGGGAATGCAATCAGCCTTTGCTTGAATACTTGTAGTAAAGGGGAGCTCAATCCCTTCCAAAAGCAGCCCACTCTACTTTTGGGTAACTGATCATCAGGAAATTTTTACTAATGACCAGCCTAAATTTGTCTCTTTGCTACTTCTACCATCTGGTGCCATTTCTGGGACCAAAAAAATCCCCAAACCCCAAGCCTAATTCAGATCTTAAAGACACTTATCATGTTTCCCCCTAAATCTTCACTTCTCCAGACTAAATGTCCTAAGCTCCTAAATACCTGTCTTTCCCTCTCTTTTGTGATAAAGTAGGCCTGTAGCAAAATGGAGTCAGAACCAACAGTTTACATACACAGAGATAAAGAAGGTTAGGGGGGAACTTCTTTACATCAGTAGTTTTTGTACAGCAACAGATTTTGGATCCACCTTCTACATGAAGCCTTTCCCAAGCATGCTTAATTCCAGCGCCTCCCATCTGTTGATTATTGAATTTATTTGGTACATAACTTGTTTGTACATGGTTGTTTGAATGTTTTCTGCCATTAGACTGTGAGATACTGAAGAGCAGGGACTGTCTTTTGTTTTTCTTTGTATGCCTAGAACCTAGCACAGTGCTTGGAACATAGTAGGTACTTAATAAATGCTATTAACTGTCTGACTTTACATATATTAGACCATTCAATCCTAGAGTAATAGTCAATACTATGCAATATATTTCATTTTTAGGATTTTGTAAAATACTGAAATAATTTTTAAAATGAAAGGTTTATTATGGCTAACTAATGATTATGTATTTTCGTCATAAAAATACAAATTTTGCAACATGGTGAGGTTTTTTGTTTATTTTGTTTTATTTTTGTAATCCAGACTGATTTTTTCAGCTAAGTGAAATTCTCATGCAGAAACTCCAAAGCCCTTGATGGGGAAGATGGACAAAAGGGCAATTCAGCTGTAAATTATAATCTTAAGAGGATTGTCTAGAGTACTGAGAATTTTAATGAATCATTGTATTCAGTCAAAACACACTTAAGGATCTAGAAGGGCACAAGTGGCCTCAAGGCAATAGGTTCCCCACCCATGGCTTACCCAGTATCATTCAGTTAGTGTATGTCAAATGTACTCCCTCCACTGATAGGCAACTCTGGGACTTAGAGTCTTAGAACGGTTCCTGGAATACTGCAAATTTAAGTGACTTGCCAGGGCCATAAAGACAGTGACATCCTCACACCTCCTTTTACAGAGAAGTGATTTCCCAGATAGGGAATTCTCCACACCATAGCTGTGCTCCTTCCCAGTCTGACCTTGGGCAAATCACTTCCCTTTCCTTTGCCTTGGTTTCCTCCTCTGTATTGCACTGGAAGCATGGTACTAGACTAGATAACCCTAGAGGCTCTACTCCTATGAAAGCTCTCTCTTGCAGACCATATTTCAATGAGGCCAGCTTGATCACTTGAAGAATCTGACTAGTTTTATTTTGTGTTCATGATCCAACATTGACTTTTAGTTTAAAGGGTGTCACTAGTTCAAAAAGGTATTGTCTAACCAACTTTAGCTTCTCTTAGTTTTTACAAAACCTTCAAAGTAAGTGAAGGTATATGGCATAGCATTGAATTCTACTACTTTATACCTGTATTTTATGATTATTTTAAGAACTCAGCTATCTATCATTCATGAAATACGCAACTCATTATGGAACACATGAAGACTGGATAAACTATTTATATCTTTACAATTGATGATGTACAGATGTCAGTGGAATAAATTACACCATGAATGCAAGATATCTACAATTGGGGCAGCTAGGTGGCACAGTGAATAGAGCACCAGCCCTGGAGTCAGGAGGAACTGAGTTTAAATCTGGCCTCAGACACTTAACACAAAACTAGCCATGTGACATTGGAAAAGTCACTTAACCCCAATTGCCCTACCTGTCCCCTCCAAAAAGCCAAAAAAAATATCTACAATCTTTGTAGAAAATGTTTAGCTATAGATAGCATTTAATGCTGTGTTAATGCATCGAGTAAATGCCAGTACACCTAATAAATCCATATATTTATGTGTAAATCATGGCCTAGGCCTCTGACCATCATAATCTGTCCTGCCTTTTCACAAATGAGCAAAGGCAACTGTCCAGGATGTACAGATAAGCAAAATATTAGGTTTTGGAAGACCAGATTGAGATTGTGCTGCACATTAAAGGAACCTCAGCTAAAGAAGTCCCATGCCAGTGTTTTCAGAGGTTTAACTCCTTGAATTTCTTTACTGTTTTAACGTTTTGAATCCACTCCTTCTACCAGTTTGCATTCATTAATTTATTGTTATAATATATATGTTTTCTTGGTTTGGTTATATTCATCTTACTAAAAATAAAAGGTTGCTTTAGGACACTTAGTAAAAGCTGTCCAAGCATCCTCAATGGAAATCTCACATATTTAAGCCACTTCAGATCAGAATTTCTGTTCTCTCCCCATTCAGGAAGATGACCTTGACCTGTTTGCGAATAAACATGTCAGAATATAATTGGACATTTGTACAATTTGTATTTTGGCATGTTCTTACTAGTTATGACTATGTATAAATGCCAGATTCAGTCAGTTTACTAAAATTTTAGTCTAAGTTGTACTATATGGATATAATGTACAAGACAAAAACAACAAATGGTGAGAGTGATCCAAGGCTGAGGCTTGGCTGGGTATATGATAAGGAGGCAAGGGATTCAAGAGAAGAGGATAGTGTAGAGTTGAATTGGTTTACCAAGGATCAAGATCAAGAAAAGAGGAAAAAGTGACTAGTTCAAGGCGAATGGCCTAGCCTGGGAGAGAACTGAGAGGTCAAGGGATTAGAGGGTATGGTACAGACAAAGAGGGTTTGATAAGGAAGGACAGAGAAGTAGAAAGCCAATAGTTTATGATTAGATAAAGGGATTTTGGAATTTTTAACCATACAGGTGATATATTTGTGGATAATGGCAAAATCAAGGATATATATATATATATATATGACCATCTTTCTGTGTGGCTGAGGTGGGGTGGTAGCATAGCCCATGAGAAGTGAGTAGATTGGCAAACTGATTGGTTAGGGAATTTGAGAGAGATTCAGCAAGTATGTTGAAGTTACCTAGTATGAGGGCCAGAGTTGAGGAGGAAAGAAAAATTGTGATCCAGGTACGAAACTCATTGAGGAAAGAAGGGAAGTGACCTGGGATCTATAGACAACAGTTACCAGGATTTTGTTTATATGGTATACAATTCAAATTTATAAATGACATGAACTTCAAAGGAAGAGAGGCTAATAATTGATGGAGACGGAGGGAGAACCTAGAAGTGGCAAGAGGGAGCAAGTAGTGATTGAACTCCGAAGGTGAAACTAGTACTGGAAAGGGTGGTCAGGGAAGATGTGTCATTAGGTGGAGATAGAAGGAATGAGAGAAGAAAAGGTGTAATATAAAGGGAGACTTATTGCTTATGGAAGAGGCATTTCAGGAGGCATGATAAAATGGCTGGGTGGAGTTAGATTGAAACTTTGGGGTGGGAGGATTGAGGGGGATGGGAATAAAAAATACAATGGTTCAGGTGGGAAATGATGTTTAGATGATGATCAATAGGAGTTCAGAGTCTCTGGGATATGCAGGTATGGCCAGGTATAGGAATGCTTATCCATGAGTAGTGGGAACCAGTCCTTTTCCCAACAGAGACTGGAGATCAGGCTGGAGCAAGTACAATAAGAGATGGGAGGCCCATGGTTAGATGACCCTACTTCATAATTCCACATCCCTTCAAAAGCAGGAGATGAGGCAGGAAAAAAGTGAAGCTGGAGATGAAAGTCAAACCTGCACATCAGGAGAAAGAAGTCCCATTCCCCACCAACTTTCTGCTCCCTCTTCCCTCAAAGGATAGGCACAAGAGGAGACGGAAGACCTGGTCTAAGGGCAGATTGTTCTTCTTGGCACTGGCAGTTCTCCACATCCCACTTAGGCTGGCAGCAGGAGGTAGAAGTTGCCTTTTGCTGGCATATATGTAAATTGTTGCTTTGAAGCAAATGGAAGACTTCTGTTCTGGCCTCTTGCAGCCTTGCCTCAGGAAACACAATGCACCTAGCAAGAGATGGAAGGCACAAGGTGTCTAGCAGGCCATCTGAGGTCTTCTCAACTGAGAAGACTAGCTTTGAGGTGGCAACAAGAAGCAGTCTCTCTGCAGCAGCAAGCACCCTAACATACCTAGGATGGCGCTAGCACAGGTTCTTGGATCTGCTTTTTGAAAGGAAAGAAACTGAAAATGCATTAACAATCTTACTTTAATCAAACGTATATAATTTACCTAGTTCAGGGGAAAACGTCAACACCCTGAACTTCAGAGAATACAAACAAAATAAAAACAAGTTACAAGCAGAAGTTTTACAAGCAGACAGAGAAAGAGATCAACAGACTTCCAACCGTCTGACCATTACATCCATACCTATTTAGTTACCAGTGAGGGAAGCACCAGCATCTGGTTTTCAAAGCCAGGGGGCGGGGGGCCCTTCATGGCTGCCCAGAGTCTCATGTGGTCAAATCACACAGCACTTCTCAAAGTGAGCCCCACAGCAAAACCTCACATCAGGGTTCATATAGCTTTCTCCTGGCTCAGAGAATGTAACAACCTTCTAGACCCACTGCCCAATCACAAAGTAACAAGGTGTGTGCATTCCTGAAAAACAAGCTTCCTGCCACTCCATGTGACCACATTCAGTCTATTAGGGGGCAGAGTATATTTTCAAATTAAGGAAGGTTCTCAGAGTCACTTAAGTCTATCAAAGGTCTAGGGGCACGGAAGATCTTCAGATTCCCATTCCCATAACACTCTCTTGCCCATTCCCCAACATTTCGCAGTAAATGCTCTTTAAAGAAATAGTTTGGTGAACATGGCTCTGAATCACTGAAAAGTGAAAGCAAACTCCAGCAGACAACTTACATATATTCTAGTGAGATTTATTGAAAGATAGGAGTCCTTAAAGATATATTACTGTCCAGATCTTGACTGGATGGAGTTTGGATAATGTGAATGCAACCTCTAGCCTCCTCAGGCATTCCTGGGTGAAGAACATATGTCTTCAGACATACAGATTTTCTCTGGTCCATGTCAATACAAGTGCCAACATCAGTGTAAAGGTTTCAGGATGATGGCAGCATGCTATTTGAGGCTGAGTTCTTTCAGCTTATGTAGTGCAAAAGCTTCGCTTCTGATATTAGTTCTTAGCAATGAGTCCTCTACTTCTAGGTTTTCTTGAATATTTGAATGTTAATCAACCAGATGGTATATGCCTAGGTTATGAAGCCTTTTCCATGTTCATAATTGGGCTTTGGCCTTAATTGGCCTCAGATACAAACATATGCTATCTGGAGGGAAACCTGTTGTATTGAATCCCACATTAACCTAGGGATGTTTGTTATAGATTTAACAAAATAGGGAAGTGACAATTATATCGATAATGGCCTTCTCAGCTTAGATAGTAATAAGTATCCTGAGGATGGCCTTGACAGAGACTTCTGTTATCATAAAGTCAGTAGGATTTGGAGCGCGAGAAGAGGACAAAACTATTGAAAAAATCAGAAGAAAAAATATTGTGCTTTTTACAACCATTATTATGGGTCTGTGAACACTTATGCTTCAATTCAATTTAATAAACATGTCTTAAACACTTACTATGTGCCGGGGCACTTTGTTAAATACTAGAAATACAAATGAGAAAAAGAAAGGCATTCCCTGCTCTCAAGAAGCTTACAGTCTAACAGGGGAAGACAACATACAAAAGGAAGCTATAAAGGGGGGACCAGGAAGGGGTGTCCAGTACAGGGGCATGATGTTCAGTGGAGCCCAAGCCAAGCATAGTTGCTGACAGACAGTGAAGACTTAGTTCAATAATACCTAACATATATAGAGAATTTACAATGTGCTGGGCACTGTGTTAAACACTTTACAATTATTATCTTATTTGATCCTCACAACTCTGGTGGTAGGTACTATGATTTTACAGATAAGGAAACTGAAGCAAACAGGTTAAGTGACTTGCCCAAGGTCACACAGCTACTAAGTGTCTGAGGCATATTTGAACTGAGGTCTTAAAGACAGACCCAGCTTTCTATCTACTGTGGCTCCACCTAGCTTTTTTTAAAGAAAACTCAACATATGCATGCAAAAAAGATTACAAGAAAGTTAAAAGATTACAGTAAAGCATACCTAATGTAACAGCTTCTTCTGCTTAGGAAATAAGCCTTCCAAAATAGGGGTTGCAGTTGAAGTTTCAGTATACAGTAAGTAGTCACAACAATGTTAATTAATATTGATACTAACTTTATTCATCACTCAGCTTCTTTATCTACACGTAGAAATTTGTATCAGTAGAACCTTAAACCATGAAGCATGTCACAGTAGTCAAAATAAGGCACTACCCTCCCCCTTCCACTAAGTTACCCAAATGCCACTTTGCCATCAGTGGTAGAATCACTTATAATAATGAGAATACTCACTTGACTAGGGTTGGGAAGGAGTAGGAAGTAAGGTCAGGTGTATAGAATGGGGACTTCTCTCTAATTGCAGCCTCTTCCATAAGACCCTCAGTGGGAACAGCAGGTTTTCTCCTTAGCCTCATATACATATATTATAATAGTTAACATTTATATAGTATTTAGTATGTGCCAGGCACAGTACTAAGCAATTTACAATTATCATCTCTTTTGGTACTCATAAGAACCCTAGGAGATAGGTGTCAATATGTTCCCCATTTTTTTTTTTTTTGAGGGCAATTGGGATTAAGTAACTTGCCCAAGGTCATCACACGGCTAGGTTTTTTGTTTGTGTGTGTTAAGTGTGTGAGGTCGGATCCGAACTCAGGTCCTTCTGACTCCAGGGCCGGCACTCTACGCACTGCGCCACCTAGCTGCCCCAATATGTTCCCCATTTTACAGATGGGAAGACTGAGGCAAACAGAGGCTAAATGACTTACTCAGGGTCACACAATTACAAAGTATCTGAGGAAAATTTGTATTCACATCTTCCTGATTCCAGGCTTAGTGCTCTGTACAGTGCAGTGCCCCCTAGCTGCTTCTAATATTATCAGAAAAAAAGCCCCACCAAAAAAAAAAAATTTGAATAGGCAGTGGGATGAGGTTAGTTCCATGAAAGTAATGGAAGAGGAAATAAAGGCTTAATTGTTGACTCTTCTCAAGTATGTGAAGGAGACCCTACAATTGAAGGGCAAAACCATCTCCCCACGTTTTTAGCTAAGACATCCCCAGAGAATCGTACTGTCCATAAAGAAGAGTTTCTCATCACTTTGACATCTGATACCAAGTTCAGCCCAACTTCTCTGTAAGAAAAAGAAGGATACATGATGAAGTCTTTCACCATGTGACTCTTCATTGCCTTGAAATTCAATGTTAGGATATCTCTTTTTAAGGGGAATGCTAGTAGGAACAAAACAATATTGCTCTCTATCAATAGTAATGAGCCTTCTATATTGAGTGTCTTCAGCTTCATCATCACTGTTAGGGAAGAACATTCCACACAAATAATTGTCTTCCCTTGCCATTGAAGTAAGACCCAGGTTTATCAGCTGCTCTTTGTGACATTCGCTGTAGCCCTATTAGCCGTGATTTGAAACTTTATGTTGTCATCTCCTATTTGGAAGAGTCTTGGGATATTCCATTAGCAGGAGTCATTTGGATAGTTTACATGCATATGGGTGCCATCAGAAACTAATGGATTTTTGTAATTTTCAAATCCTGATTACAGTTTAGGACACACATAGACAGACACACACACAGACACAGACACACACACAGACACACACACACGGTTGGGTGCTGTTGAAAATCCAGTCCTGGTTTTGCCATGCTTCTGATTCTACTACAGAAATTTTTCACATTATTTAAGGAGCTGTTCATGTTAACTAGATTCCTTTTTCATAACAACCATTTTTACAGAGCCAAAAAAATATATATTATAAGAAAGAAGGGTTTTGTCATTCTATGTACTACTGTCCCACTGCCCATCATAACTTGTCCAGAGGTTTACTAGGTTATGACTGTCAGGCCTAAACCATAGTGAATGATGTATACAGAGATGAGAAATCAGGGTTTCTATTTGTGTGTGGCATAGAAATATGATCATATTGACTATTAGGCTTTATTTATATGATTCATAACTTCTCCTGCATGATTTCAAGGTATCCTTTGTGGTGGAGGGGGAGGGGAGGAAGAACCTCTGTTTGAGGCCAAAGTAATTGTAACAATAGTTAAAGTATGCAAGATATCATATTTCAGACACTGATATGATCATTTATGACTAACCTATTACAATTTGTTAGCACAGAATTGACCTTTTTCTTGTAAGCAAAGGGCATATTTTACAGCTTTCTGAACATGTCTTATCTACTTAGAAGTTTTCCCAGAAAAGTAAGATGTGGTGACATTTAGTTTTATTCGAGTTCACTGCCATTAACCTCTTCCTGATGACTTTTTCTCATCACTACTCATCGTCCTTTATCAAGATGAGCAAATTAAAGCCCCTTCTCTGCTTGTCAGTGAGACTCGTTCACATCTGAGAATGGCAGGAACAAAAGTACAGTGGTGAAGAAAGTTGATTAGTGATGGAATGAAGGCTCTGTAGGGATGCACCAGCAACTTTGCAAATATGGCCAAACAGGCACTCTTGGCAAGATTATCCTCTGACTGTGCCCTTGAGAGCAGCCTTGTTGCTATAATAGTCACCACTGCCTCTGAGCAGCAATCATTGACAAGCTCCACTTCCACATACTTAAACTCATGCTTACAGTAGCGAGAGCACAAACTAGAAAATGATTCGGATCTTGAACTTCTTTCAAATGGTGAATTCTTCCTGTGGAATGCAGTTCCATTTCCAGAGCTGCCAGGCCATTTAGCATGCTCAGAGTCTTGCCTTGCACCCTGTGGATCAATTTCACTATGAAGTTAACAAAGTATGGAAGCCTTCTGTGAGCACATATTCAGCCATGAGTTTTCTGCACTTTTCTCTGCAGTATGTTTAATGGATTTGGACATAAAATCTGAGGCATTTCACAGGCTGTTTGGGATATATGGGAAATCACAGTTCAGAATGAGGTTTTCATTTCAGTTAATTTAATGTTTGCAGTCTGTCAGATTTGCTGAATGATGGGTAGTTAAACTCTGTGTACAACAAAAGAATCATCTCATCCCTCCTCTACCCCTTTGGTTAGCCTTCCTTAAATATGTTCATTACAGGGATAAATGATTTCCAGTGGGAGACATAATAAGTGAACCAAACTTTGGAAGGAAGAAGAGAGCGAGGGAGAGAAAGAGAGAGACAGAGACAAAGAGAGAGGGAAAGGGAGAGGGAGAGAGAGAGAGGGAGAGAGGGAGAGAGAGAGAGAGAGAGAGAGAGAGAGAGAGAGAGAGAGAGAGAGGGAGGCAGAGAGACAAAGAGACAGACAGACACACAGAGAGAGACAGAGACAGAGAGAATACAAAGGAAGCTAGATTTGCATTGGGAACTTTTGAATGCACAATTAGAACTGACCTCAGTCTCCATACTTCCTGCCTTGGTGTTGGGATAGTTAGGTTTTTGCTTTGTTTTGCCTTGCTTGTTGTAATGACTTTCAAGGCTTGAGGACAGTGCTGGATTGTGAAAACCTGTATCTGTGCCAAATCAAGCCATGCAAATTAGTACAAACCAACGCTCTGTTCCTGCCAAGTTCATTTTCATTCTTATAGCATTTATGGGAGTCGGGTCATGTTTCAGAATGTTCATTTATCCAGGCCTGAGGACTAAGGATCTGAGGGGCTGGCAGAATGAAGAACAAGGTCCCTTATATTGAGGAAACTCTGTGTTAGACTTGCATATTAGCAGAAAGTGTCCTCTAGAGGGCTGTGACAATAGATTCCCTTTTGATTATCACTGGACATACAAGCACACAAAAAATTGTCATTTTGTTTGCTTAGAGGACTTCTGGTGTGAAAATTCCCTCTACTAACTCCATATCAGCCCATCCTTGACTTAGTAGACAAGTAGGAGTGTTGTATAGTTCTGGAGGAGGGTAAGAGTAGAAGTTAAGGGCAGGAGGCACTCTCTGTGGCAGGCCAAAAGAATATTGGTCCTAGGGTGGCAGCTGGGGGTGGAAGCCGCCTCATTTCTCAAATCCCTTTCTCTTCTTTCTCTGCTTTTTCTTTTTTTAATACAAGGTATCCTAAAGTCTCAGTTTCATTTAAAGATATTATAGAACTTATTAAGATAAATTATTTTTTACTTGAGAAGACCAAGTAGAAATTATTCCTTTGGAAGATGTAATATTGAAATTTCTCCAGCTCAAATTTAGGCCAGACCTGTGTTGTATCATCACTGGATTTTTTTTTTTTGTTGTTGTTAAAGAAAGCACCAATCTTTCAACATAAAAAGTTTATTTAGGGTAATTATTTTTATCAATCTATCATTACTTACTAGATAACTTGGGAGTTCTCTGAGGCACATAGAGGTCAATTCAGTTGTCAGTAAACATTTATTAAGCACCTACTATGTGCTAGGTCATTGGTGGGGAACCTGCTGCAGGTACCGCAAAGTACTAGGTTCTTTGTTAGGCTCTAGGGATATAAAGAAAGGCAAAAGACAATCTGCGCTCTCAAAGAGATCATAGTCTAATGGGGGAGACAACATGCAAACAAGTATATACAAACAAGATATTTACAGAATTAACTGGAAAAATCAACTAAGGAAATTCATTAGCATTAAGGGGATATTGGGAGAGACTTCCCCAGTCTTGTCCAGTTCACTGACTTGCCTGGGGTGAAGGTACTAACAAGTATCAAGAGGTAGAATGGGAACACAGATCTCTCTGCCTCCAAGCCTAGCACTCTATTCATTATACCATATTACCTCCATTGGACAGCTAAAATAAGATTAGAATGGAAACATCCCGTATTTTAATGCCCCCAATGAGTTTTTCATTCACTCTCCCAGATAATGTAGACATCCCCAAGCCATACTGTTGCTTTTATTGGTTGTGTTTTTTTTCCCTGTCTGACAGAAATAGCTTATCTTATTGTTGTTGTCATCTTAGAATGTCTATGACAGACAGATTATAATAATAGTATATGCACAGCATGAGTTTTATTTTCATCGATGAATTATGCCATTTTCAAAATACGGCCACACTCAGTCATTTGATTGGAAAGTATATTCACGTTCTCCTGTGGGGAAAGATGACCATGGAGGGTAAGAGAAATCCTTATCAGTCATGTTTGTTTACCCCTGCACAATGTAATTTACAATTTCAGTGCTTCAAAGATTGCATAAGCTAGTTTCTTATAAATTAAAGAAAAGTAATTATATTGGCCCAATGTTTAGGGTAAAAACCTATTCAGCTAACTCTTCTTAGAGGAATATACTGCTTTCAAGGTAGAACCTGAATCCACTGGGAGGCATCCCAAAACTTTTACCCACCAAGTATGATCTGCTAGTCTTATTTTCATGTTGTCTAAAGCATACTTTTGTCATGGGATAGAGATAAGTAATAGTGCATTCTTATACAGAGATAAAAAGCTTTCGTTTTATTTTTTAATATTTATTTTATTTTTAGTTTTCAACATTTTATAAGATTTTGAGTTCCAAATTTCCCCTCTCCCTCCCCAAGACAGCAAGGAATTTGATATAGGTTATACATGTAGAATCATATTAAACATATTTCCACATTAGTCATGTGGTAAAAGAACAATCAGAACCAAAGAGAAAAACCACAAGAAAGAAAGAAAAAAGAGAGAGAAAAAAAATACTGTGCTTTGATCTGCATTCAGACCCCATAATTCTTTCTCTGGATGTGGATAGCATTTTCCATCTTGAATCTTTTCAAATTCTCTTAGGTCATTGTATAGCAGAGAAGAGTTAAGACCATCAAGTCAGTCACTGAACTGTGTTACTGTTACCGTGTACAGTGTTCTCCTGGTTCTGCTCACTTCACTCAGCATCAGTTCATTCAAGTCTTTCCATGTTTTTCCGAAATCCATCTGCTCAGGGGCAGCTAGGTGGCTGACACCCATGGAACTACTTATGGTGAATAGATATGGCTCCTTAGCTTTCTCTATTCCCTCTTCTTCCCCATATAAATCTCTTTTTCTCCATGGAGAAAGCAACTTATGGAAGGAGCTTTGGAACAATTGTGAAAAGAGGCAACTCCAGAGAAACCTGACTGCAGTTCAAAAGTAGGAGGACCTTGGGGCAGTTAGGTGGTGCAGTGAATAGAGCACCAGCCCTGGAGTCAGGAGGACCTAAGTTCAAATCCGGCCTCAGACACTTAACACTTACTAGCCCTGTGACCTTGGGCAAGTCACTTAACCCCAATTGCCCTGCCTTCCCCCTCTGAAAAAAGCAAAAAAAAAAAGTAGGAGGACCTTGGCCTATTAAGCATTAACTGAAGTAAAAAAAAGGTTTCTGATGGATAAACAGAATGTGTTCTAGACTCTAATTTTTACTAGCTCTATAGCCTTTGGAAGGAGATTGAACCTCTCTGGGCTTCAGTTTTCTCATCAATAAAACAAGATTTTTGGACCAGGTGATCTCTAAGGTCCTGCCCAGCTCCAAATCTAGAATCCTGGGAATTAACCTACAAATGTTTATTTTACCTCTACTGCTTCCTCAGCACTGTCCTAAGTGCTTTGAGGGGAAATGAAATGGTTATAGGTCACTTTCCCCATCCTCAATGAGCTTCTACTTTCATTGGGAATCAAGACTGGCATATATACATGGAAGAATTAGAGAGAAGCCAATAGATAATAAAATGTCAATTGGGCAGTGACAATGGTAAATACCATATGAATTGAACAAAAGAAGATAGTGTAGGTTAGAACAGTCAGAGAAAATTTCAGGGGGGGGATTAAAGGAAGGGGTAAAGTGAACAGGAGGCAAGCCTGAGCAAAAGTGTGAAGGCAAAAATGAACATAGTGAAACAGAGGTTTACATTTGGAAATGTCTCAGTGTGGTTGGTTATAAGGACTAAACATGAATTGTTAATTCATGAAATTATGAAAGGGGACAGACATGCCCAGTTCTTTGGGTATCACTGGGAAAGCCAACAATGCAGAGGGGTATAAGGTTTCAATCACATTGTAACAAGGCTCAGTGAATACAGAGGGAAACAGCACAAAAAGTACAGAGACAAATGGTCGGGGGGCTGGGGGAGAGCTATTACAGAGTCAGATGGCATGGAGATATAGTAGGAGTGGTTGAGGAAGCCAGGCAACAGTGGGGAAGAGAATGGGGAAGGGAAGAGGCACACAGAATCCCAGATAACCACAGATCAGAGTTGAAAGCACTTGAGCAGCGGGGACCCAGATGGAGATGGAGGAGTTCTCGTGGGGCGAGAGTTTAGGGTCTCATTTTATAGGGTTTTGGTGGGGGAACAGACTCACTCTTGTCCCGGCCACCTTGTGGTTAGTTCATTAACATAGATGCATCATCTCAAACTCATCAGCAACATTTGGTGTTCTGCTAGTTTAGTGCAAATGTCTGGACCTCCTCTGAGGTTTCCACATAACAGGACCAAAAAGCTCGGGCAGCAAGGCCTAGGCAACTTCTCCTAATTTAGCACATAGTTTCAGGATGTGATTTTTAGTTAATATATGATAGAATTTGGAAATTCTGCTCTTTTGATCTATGGGAATGTCTGTAAGTGACTTTTTGGTTCTCTTTTGCAATCTAACTTCCTGCTAATTGTCACTTTATACTGGCTACTTATAAACTTACTGTACTAACCAAAAAGGGGTGTGTGTGGTCAGGGGGACCAGAGCAAGATACAATTTTAACACAATATATAAACCAAAAGGAGAAGATCAAGAAAGTACCCAATAAATAATTATTGAATGGAATTAAATAGAAGTCTGCTATTACCAACTGACGTTTCTATAGCCTTTTAAGGTCTGAAAATCTCATTGGATCCTCATATCCTGTGAGGCTAGTATCTTCACAAAGAGTCAGATGAGACTGAAAAAACATCTGAGAACAACTAGGGACACTGAGAGGCTAAGTTACTTACCCAGGTCATGTAGCTGTGGTGGGTCAAAGGTAGGACTTGAATCCAGCTGTGGTGAAATGGTCCCTTGGTGATTTAAGTACAATATTGGAACCAAATGAGTCACCTGTAGGTCATTCAGTAGAGAACAAAAGGCTCAGTGTGGTTATAATGTGGTTCTATGCTACTTCACTGTAGCATAGAAAGGATATACACTGTAGCATAGCGAGGATATACACTCAGTTTGGGTAAACATGGCTTCTTTCATATGGAAATCAATCTGGATAGCAGGGCAAGATATGGTTACTCTCAGGGCCTCGAGTTATCCCTCCAAGTCTCAAGGGTACCAACTCCTTGAGGGAGGACCTTTTTATGTCCTTTGGTGACCAGGAAGTCATTTCACTGTGGCCTGAAGGCACCAAGAAGCTGCTTCAACAGTTAGAGGGTTTGAGCCTTAGTCACCTGGACCAAGTCTTGGGGACAGCTCCCTTGACTTTTAGCAAATGAACTAGCCTAACCTAAAGAAGATTATATTAGGTATTTCTGCCTCCAGAGTATGCCCCCCCCCCAATTACATAATGCTTGACACACAGTAAGTGCATAATAAATGTGTGTTGGCTTACTGGTAATTCTGGTATTCTTAAGTGCAAGCTAAAACTGGTAGCACCATTTGTAACTCTTCAATCCTACCTGTCCTTCCAAGTCCTCCAAAAAGCCTTTTCTAGTTCCCCAGGCCAGAAGTGTTCTGTACATTCTCATGCCTTCCGTTGTTTGTTCAGTCATGTCCAACTCTTCATGAACCCATTTGGATTTTCTTGGCAAAGATGTTGGAGTAGTTTGCCATTTCCTTCTCCAGCTCATTTTACACATGAAGAAACTGAGGTCAACAGGGTTAAGTGACTTGCCTAGGGTCACACAGTTAGGAAGTGTCTGAGGCCAGATTTGAACTTAGAAAGATGAGTCTGTGTGACTCCAAGTTGGGTACTTTATTCATTGTGCCACCTAGCTGCCCTCATGTCTTCCATAGCATTTTGTGTTTCTGCCTTGTGGTGTGATATTAAATGTTAGTCTGTTTTGTCATTACTATATATGTATACAAATATACTGTATATTCACGCACAGTTTTGGGCTTTTAAAGCTTAAAATTGCACTAAGACTTTTGGGACACTCTGTATACATACCTATGTACATATATGCATATGTGTGTATATATTTACAGATATACATACATATATGCACCCATATATATGTACACACCCCCATGTAGGCAGGAAAGGTTTGTCTTAAATATCTTTATATCTTTATCCAACATTTTGAACCTAGTAGGTATTAAAGGAAGTGTCTTTGCCATAACTGGAGTTCAAAACCAGACAGCCTAGAGAGCTAGCAAGAACAAGCAGGTATATGATAGTAAGGACCAGATTGGGCACTTCACCAGTCATGAACAGCTGTGTAATCCAAAGCAATTAGCAATAGAGAAGAAAAACTACAAAACAATGCAGATGTTTTCTGGGAATTTGAGATCAGCCACACACGCTGACATTAATGCATTGTACACGGTGGATATTATAACTGATTTCCTTGACTTGCATTTATTGAAACATCCTCCCCTGAATCTTCACTTCCATCCTTTCTATTTGTGAGATTTCTCACAGGCAAAGAAACTTGGCCTAATGAATAGACCACTGGACTGGGACTCAGAAAGACCTGAATTCAAATCCTGCCTCATATACTTACAAGTTGTGTGACTGCCAATAATTTAAACTCTCTCGGCCTCAGTTTTCTTGTATGTAAAATGGGGTAATAATAATAATAATAATAATAATAATAATAATAATTCCTCGGCCATTTTCCAATCTGCTGCTGTTGTTCTACCCTCTAAACCTGACTTCCTAAGACTATTGCTGGGAGGAATGAGGTCATCCAACTTGGCTCCTCTTCACCCTGGTTATTTTCTGCCCTGTTTCTGCCTGCATACCTTGAACTGTAATCAAACCAACCCTACAGCTGCCTCTGGAAAGTCTATGTCATTTATGTTCTCTTGGTCCTCTCACCTTTTTTGTAACTTCCCAGATTGTAACTCCCTTTGCAGGCCACTCCTCCCCCATATGTGCTGAGCCACTTGTTACTAGGAGGAAGAAGCTTCCTGGAAAGTAGTTGTTTGGGGAATACCTGGGAAATGAGCGAGATGTCTGTAGCCAAGCAGGAGAGGTTATGGTCACATTAGTCCTTACTCAGGAACAGTATTTTTCTTAAGCGCATTTTAATAGGTGTCTGACCACATGATTGCCACTTGGATGTCACAAACATCTGGTAACATGGGAGATGTTCAGTATGAAGTTTTGGCCATTGTCAAGAACTAAGGAGGTAGTCAGTTATTGGTTCCGTCTTTTGTCTTCTTCAGACTCTACCCATAAAATTAGGTGTAGTTCTGGGCTTTTTCCCCCTTGTTTGTTTTTAATTTTTCTAAGCCAGCACTGATTTAGTACATTAATGTTTGCAAAGTGCAATTTATACATTGTCTCATTTCTTCCTCACAACAACTCTGGACTCAAATGAGCACTGTAGTTTTTATTAGTCTCCACTTATGGATATCACACAACTAAGTGTTAAAGACAATATTCAAAACCTACCTTGGCTCTCCTGACTCTAGGTTAAATTATGCAGTCTGCTGTATCTCAGTTCACCCACATGTGAAATGGGAATTATAACCCTCAGACTACTACCTATAGGGTTGCCATTATGAGGATCCAGTGAGATGACAGATGGAGAAGTCTGTGCAAAGCTCTACATGAGAATGTTGCCATGCCCAGGACCCAGATCAGAATCATGGGCACCACATTTGGAAAGAACGAGGAGGAACTAGAGGCCATCCAGAAACAGGCAACCAGAATGGGGCAGCACTTTGTAAAAAGAGCAGGGGTAACAAATAAAACAAAACAAACATGAAAAACCTTATTTACTGTAAAAAAAAACCAAACCCTTACTTATTGTGAGTTTGAGGCAAACATCTCCCCAGAAGAAGTAACCTTGGAGGTTAGAGAAGCAGTTACAGCTGTGGAGTTGAGTAAATAGAGAGTCTCAGGCTGGCAAGGTCCAGATGAGCCTGAACCCATCCTATTCTGAGGGAGGCCTCCACTAGCTTGGAGATTTACTGCCCAAACAGGACATTATGAGATTAACTACAGAGAAAACTTTATCTCACCAGAACAAATCTGGTCTCAGGCAACTCTAAAGCCTGCAAAGGTAGTACATTCTCCAAAAAATTGTCTGTTATCCTGTCCCTTTTCCTCAACCTCCCAAATAAGGAAATTGACTAAGAAACCTCATCTGATAGGCTGATCACACTTTCCACTTTGCCACATAATGTCTTCCTAACGTTGTAAAAGACCTAATATGTGTATTTATCTCACTTTGTTCAGGACCATTGTGATCCACCTGGTAACTGCCCATCAACTGATGTTAATTAAAACTTTTAATCTTGCCTCCTGATTTTATTGACTCCAGTCAAATGAAACAAGGTGGGAGTAATTACTCTCCAGAGGGCCTTATAACCTCTGAGTTGGGGTATTTCCCATCAGCTACATCATCATGCTATAAACAAGTAAGCTGAAGGAACTAGGATGGTGTAACCTGGAGAAGACAACACACAGGAGGCATATATGATTGATCATTGCCTTCAAGTTTTTGGATGAAAGATTAGAAGTTTTCTGCTTGGTCCCTCACTACTTTGAGATTCTGTGATTTTTAATGACAAGATTTTAATTTAGTTTTTTTCACAACCAGTTCAAAAGCCATCTCTAACAGATTTGAGGCAAACTTGGTCCCTGGGCCCCCTTTTCTCTTTCTAGTACTGTGATATATGTGTCATATATGTCTTCTAAATTCTTTGGTTTTAGTTATACCTTTAGGCCACCTGATATTCTTTTCTCTTATGTCCAGGACATATAATCTTTATTAGGAAGAGATGCTTGATGTAACTAATCCTTTAACCAGAGAAATAAATCCAAAGGTGTTGGGGATTATACATTCTTTTATTCTGGATAATTCAGTCTATGGGTAGCTGTTCAAAATCTTGCTTCTGTGTCTGTCCCTCAGGCAGGTATGATTCCTATCATGCATCAAATGTTCTCCTTCTCCATGTCCATTTCTTCAAAGTCTTATTTTCAAAGTGCAGCTCAAGTGCTATGGCCTATAGGAAGCCTTCCCTTGATCACCCTAATTATTTGTGCTTTCCCAGTCCTCATATTACCTTCAATTTATTTATCTGGGTATATGTTTTATAACTGAATACATTGTAAGTAAGCTTTATGAGGGTAGGAGCTATTTCATTTTTGTCTTTGCATAGTCTAGCATATGTGCTTTGGACATTAATAAATGCCTTTTCATTTATTCATTTGTTCTTTCATTTCTTCATAGAGTAGGTGTTTATCAAGTTCTTGTTGAATTGAGTTAAAGCTGTGATTTCCTTGTTGTGAATCACCAATGCAGATCACAGTCCTGTGTGCATATATATTTAGTAGCAGTTCAGTAAGCACTTAAGTACCTGCCAAGGTACTGAAGATGCATTCTAGGAATACAGAGACAGAAAGGAAAACCTACTGCCTGCAGGACACTTACATTCTACTGCTATATATGAGATGAATGTGTGAATCCTGAATAATCCTGGGGATAAGTATCCCAGACTTGCTGTCTACAACTTTCTTCTCAAAAAAATCAAGTGACTTCCCCAACATCATTCAGCCTTTATACATAAGAGGGGAGATTTCTTGCCAGATCTCTAGCCCCTATGCCATACCTCTGGATATAAGTATATGCCAATACACATAAAGAGAATAAATAAAAATAAACTCAAAGGCGCTAACTATAAGGTAGTTTGGAACAGAGGATATTAGCAATTGGGAAGGATCAGGAAAAGCTTTATATGATGGTGCTTAAGTTCAGGACCGAAGGAAGAAAGTAGATAAGGGGAGGCTGAAGATCTGAGGTAGGCTGGGGAAGATGACTAAGGAGACAGAAGGGATCAAAGGTTCATGTTGAGGTTGGGCTCACCAAGGATGAAATGAAATATTATAAAGTGCATTGAAAACCTTAAAGCTTTATATAGATGCTAGCTATTAATAAGAAGGACCACCTCATTGTTACACTGGAGGAAATGAGAGAATTGGGGGTGATGTTAGCTCTTTTCTGACATTTGACTTGATTGATGAAGCCTTCCTTTTTCAAATACTGTCATGACTTCTGTGACCCTGTACTAGGTGTCTGACTCCCTAAGGGGATCTACCTTCTGCACTGTTCAATGCCCTGTTACCCACATCCTGCTCTCTTCTCTGTAAACTCTTCTCCTTGATTAAGGACTGATAAATAAGTCCAGCTTTTGGAAGTTCTCAGCATCATATAGAATCATAAATGTCCAACTCCCGCCTTTTACAGATGAGGAAACTGATGGTTATGGCAGTCAAGTTACTTGATCAATTTCATAAAGCAAGTTAGTAGCAGAGACACAGAGCTCAGGTGTCTCCTGCCTTTGAGGGGGTTGGGAGGATGGGGTGTGGGTGTGTTCAAACTGTGCTTCTCAACATTTTATTAAGAGGGGAGGTCCTTATAAACTTTGGCATTATAGGGCTGACAAAATAAAAGGTGGCTTTCTTTTTTTTTTAACAAATGCTCTATTAACTTCTATTTTACATCATTCATTTCCGCCAGATTTTGAGTTACAATCATTTCCCCCCATTATTCCCCTACCCAACCTCCCAGAATAGCAGTCCCACAAGATATCACTTCCTCCAATCTGCTCTCTCCCATACCCCCATCGACTTTTTCATTAGAGGTAGGTGAGTCTATGTCCCAATGCCTGCACATCTTATCTCCCTATTACAAGCAAAAGAGTATTAACAATAGTATTTATATATATCTGAAACATTTAATGTTAAGACCTCGAATTTCAGATCCATTTCCTTCCTCCCTTGTCACCCATTCCCTCTTGGGAGATAAGTAATTCAGTATATGTTGTACATGTCTAGCTATGCAAAACATTATCATAGTAGATATATTGTACAAGGCTGCTTATAATTCCCTCCCACTCATCCCACCCCCCACCTGGTCCATTCCCCACATGATCCTGTCCCTCTTCTATAGTGGGTACCTCCAACCTCCCCTCACCCCAAGGATGCAAAAGGTGGCTTTCTAAAGTGTTTTGAAGTTGGCAAAGCTGTTTATTTAAATTCTCATTTGAGCCTTACAAAAGTTACCTTCTGAAGTACTGCTGATAAATATTTAACAACTAGCTTTCTGAAAAAGACATGTACACACAACACACTTTTAAGTTCAGTCTGCATTATAAACATTTTCTCCATCACTTTCTTAAGTTTAGATACTAAAAAACCCAACCCCAATAATTTAACCCTTGATTTGTATCCTTTGTCAGTTTCCAAGGTATAATCCACATTTCACATCAGTTGGAGAGCAGGCTTCTGCAGGTTACAGTATCCCCCTGGCTGGAGTCCTGTGCTGTGATCTGTTTGCTTGTTTCTTGAGATAAGCCACATATAGGGGGACACAATTACAAAATACAATACTTATGGGGCAGTTTAGGTAGCATAATGGCAGAAATGGCAGTGCTTGTGGCATTATTCAGATGGCTTTGGGTGAGTTCTATAATTTTCTCTTGACATTTCACTTCTCAGTGTTTTGGGCATCAGGCTAGTGTTTAAAGCTAAACTCTACAAAGACATTTCATTTGAAACCTTTATTATTTAAAGAGAAATGATATTTGTTCACACAAACAAGTAGAATTAGTGTTAGAGAGATCCTGCTTATATCTCAGGAAGGAGTATCTCTTCAAATATGAGCTTTTTCCTCATCTCATGAAAAGTATGTCTTATGAAGTATTCATTAATACAGTGATTTTTCTTTAGCTTCACCCTGAAAGGGTTCCTATTAAATAGTGTGACATCCATTATATGGATGCTAGTGGAGATAGAAACAAGGGCCTTACAGTTAATGGATTGAAAACAGCTTGCTTTTGAGTGTTAGTGTAATGGTCAATGGAGACAAATACAGGACAGCATAGCCAAGCATAGCAGGGGTCTGTCTCCCAGGTAAAAACCAAGGGAAGACAGCCCTGAGCAGTCTGTCCAGCAAGCTTTTATATAGTAAAAAGTACTTCCTGAAACAAACAGTGGTCAGCAAGGCAACTGTTGCTACATAGGGATGTAAACTAAGTGGGGCCTCTTTCACAGTCAGTGCAGAGTAGGGCATCTTGAAGGCCTCAGCAGGTGATCTCGTCTTAAAACAGTCCTCAGGAAAGTGTTCAGGGGACGAGGGCGAGTAAGGATGGCAACTAGGTCTAAGCCAGGTGCGCGGGTAACCCCCAACGTGGGGTCGCATCTTCCAGCCCCGTACCCCTCCGCCAAAGGCTCGAATTACAGATTGTAAGCTCTCCTGAGCCAGAGCCTGGCACGTGGCTCTCATACAGCCCCCATTCCACCCCCCCCCCTCCTCCCCCACATTCGTGAGACCCCCTAGGCCGCCTAGATTTTACCCCAGGTTTCCTGCTCCAAGAGAGACTGTTAAGTCAATTATTTCTCAGGGAGGAAACCTTAGGTTGCCAGAGACTTGTCCAGACTGTCACACAAGCAGTAAACAGAAGAGCTGGGATGCAGTCCTCTGGCTCCTTTTGTTGCTCCATACACAAGCTGTTTCAGAAGAAAGGCAGTGGACCCATTCTGAAGAATCTTTCTTAAATCCTGCCTCCCCGAAGCCCCGATTTCCCATTTTGTTACATGAAAGACTTGTGCTACGTGACTTATGACGTTTCTTCCAGTTCTCAACCTATGATCCTATGAAATTCATTTTATGCATGGGAACAGAAAGTGCAAGCCTTGAGTGAGAAACTGTGGATTCATCTCATTTTGCAAAAAGTCCTAGTATTGAAGTGCCAGTTAGGTTCCCATAGTGCTAGCTCCTACACAAGGCCTCTCACAAGGCCCCTCAGGGGGCCGCAGGAACCTCGTGTAAAGGTATGACCATTGTGAAACCTCGCCCTGCACCTGCCTTGTAACCAAGATGTAATTAAAATAAAGATCTGTGGGTTAGCTTGTAGCCGCCCCCCCCCGCCCCCCATAGGCTGTCTTCGGCCAGCACCTGTTTTTTCTCTCACCTGTGGAAGCACCCTAGACTCCGCTCCGCTGGCGCGTTGAGGAGGCAGCCCTGCTGCTAGCCGCCTGGGAGGGCTTCTACACGGGCGCGGTGCCGCTGCATCTCCCACACCGAGCTCAAGTCGGCCACCTTGGAGTGGACTGTCGGGGCGCTCTGCCAGTTAGGCTGTGCTTAAGCCGCGGCAGCAAGGCCAAGAAACAGGGGGCTCCAGAGGGGACGACTTGTGCTCAGTCGTATCCCGTCCGGACTGCTTATTCAGTGATAGCCGTGCTGAAGGTGGAAACGTGGCTGGCGGGCCGCCCAGCCTGGGAGTCCGGGGCGCTCGTGGTTCGTCAAGAATTCGGTTAGTCTGCACTTCAGAAACTCGCGCTCCCCAGTGCCCGGTATGGCCGAGTCTCCGCGGACCAAGCTTAACCCAAGGGACAGAAAATGGTGAGCAAACACGAGGCCGGGGCCTCCTCCCGCTCTTCTCCCCAAATTTCTTTTTCTGTGTCTTTTTAAACTCCATGTTTGTTTGTTTTTTTGTTAATGGTGTTTGTCTCTGGTTGAGGAAGTCGTGGGGTTTGATTTGACTTGAAGTCTCTTAGAGCAAAACATCCTCTCCCCCAATCGGTAATGACCAGCTCTTGAAAATCCACCGGGTAACTTTTGTGGTCTCTCTACTGAAAGCTCCATTGACTTACAAAACTGGTCACAAGTAATTTAGCCATGAAGCTTTATAGGCTCAGAGATAAGAGAATAGGGAGAAAACAGTGTCTCACTACAGCAGCCTTATAGTAGACGTGGTTCACTCCAGAATATGGCTTGTATATCACTGGGCCAAGTGAGGCTCTTGGAAGAGGATTGTCTGGATGATACCAAGTATTTTCAACGGAATTAGAAAACGTGGTTCTTATTTGTCTTATCTAGTTACGTTTTACCTGAGGTTTGTGATGCCCCCCCCCCCCCCAAGAAGTGCTATGATTGGATCAGTATAGCAAGTCAAAAACGAAATGAGAAAATAACCTTGGGAACTTGAAAATCTGTAAGGAAAACCTGTTTTGCAAATTCTTTCTCTGTTTTCACTCAGCATTAACAAGCACACATATAGGGAAGATCATACCACCTTTTGTTTTTTAACAAAAATCCTTTCTCAGTACTAAAAATATTTCCTGTTAAATTTGTTAAGAAAAAATTTGTTGGCTTCTTAGGAAAATAGTACGTTTTCTGTTTATTTATTTGATGATATTAGGCAGTACTTTACATTTATAAAACTTAGTTAATAATCTAGTCCATTTCTCACTTCTGTGTGACTTTCATCTCACTCCCATCAAGATTCCTCTGAAAGTATTGGATTTCTAAAAACGAAGAAACCTGTGTGGAAAAGAAAGATTATAATCTAGTATCTTGAATGTGAAAATATCTCATGATGGTTTCAAAGGTATGCTATTCTAAGCACATTACACATTAGCAATATATTACTATATCAACTTTTATCTAGAATTTTAATGTGGCACAGGAAAAAAGTTTAAAATATATGCTCTGGACTTTCCACAGGGATGTTTGAACTGTTTTTTGGTAAAAATAAAGATGTTAATAAACTTAAGAAAATTAGTTTTTTTTTTTCCATATGATGCATGTTTCTCAACTATAAATGCATAAAACTATTACTTTTGTTGGTGTCCTGGTGATATTAGCACTGGTTAAAGGTCTGCTTGTCTGTCATATTTTAAGAACAGGTATTCTATCAATCATGAGCTGTATGTGTGATATAACTTTTCACCTTCCCTAGCCCATTCCTTCCTAATTTGACTACATCTTTTTTTTAAACAAATGCTTTATTAACTTCTGTTTTACATCATTCATTTCAGCCAGATTTTGCCTTACAATCATTTCCCCCGTTATTCCCCTACCCAACCTCCCAGAATAGCAGTCCCACAAGATATCGCTTCCTCCAATCTGCTCTCTCCCATACCTTCTCCCATACCCCCTTCGACTTTTCCATTAGAGGAAGATGAATCTTTGTGTCCCAATGCCTGCACATCTTATCTCCCAATTATAAGCAAAAGAGTATTAATAAGAGTATTTATATATATTTGAAACATTTAATGTTAAGACCTCGAATTTCAGATCCATTTCCTTCCTCCCTTGTCACCCATTCCCTCTGGGGAGATAAGTAATTCAGTATATGTTGTACATGTCTAGCTATGCAAAACATTATCATAGTAGATATATTGTACAAGGCTGCTTATAATTCCCTCCCACTCATCCCACCCCTACCTGGTCCATTCCCTACATGATCCTGTCCCTCTTCTATAGTGGGTACTTCCAACCTCCCCTCACCCCAAGGATGCCCTCCCATCATCCCTCCTCTCATCCCCCTTCCCCCTATCCTGCTGCAGGTTGAGATATCCCATTTAGTATGTATGTCATTTTCTCCCTGAACCAAATTCAATGTGAATGTGGTTTTGCCTTTTTAGCCTTCCTTATTCTCCCCCTCCTTTGCAACCACTTCCCCTTGCTTCTTCTACATGAGATAGTTTACCCTACTCTGTCTCTCCCCATCTCCTCTTGCCACTTTCCTCTCTCACCTCATAATTTCATCCCTTGAGTATTCTCCCTTCCCAACAAATTCAACCTATGCCCTCTATCCATATATAACTGTAACCATATACACACACGTTCACATGTGTATTCATATGACCACACACCCTTCTTCCATTATTTTCATAGTGAGAAAGATATCAGTCACAGTTATTGTGTTTCCATGTAGGAATGTAAATAGTTCAACTTTGATAAGTTCCTTTTGATTTCTTTTCCCTGATTACCTTCTCAGGCATCTTTTGCTTCTTGTGTCTGGATGTCAAATTTTCTATTCAATTCTGGTTTTTTCCTCAAGAATGCTTGAAAGTCCTCTATTCCACTGAATGACCATATTTTCCCTGAAACAAAATACTCAGTTTTGCTGGGTAGTGACCCTTTGGTTCATTCCAAGTTCTTTTGAGCAGGACTTGACCTCACAGTCCTTTTCCCGCTCTATGCCCCCAAAATAGGAGTCTAGGGTTCACTTTTCTCTTTCCTTTGCCTTGGCATGTTGCCACTTAATTGCTTGACTTTTGGGCTTGTTGCCACACTATGGCTTTAAGGCCAGATAGAGAATTTTCATACAGAATGTGGGGCACATTTCTGGCAAGCTGTAACCCACCCACAACCTCCACCCCAGATCACAATCCAGATCCAGGGAGGTTAAAGCAAGAGCAATTACCCCCCAAGACTGATCGCTGGATCTCCCCACTATTCACAGGCCAGGAGCCGGAAATGCCTCTGAAAACTACAAAATGGCGTGTCTCCTCAGCAGCTTCTAGCCCCCAGGGCAGGGAGCCAACGCATTCCCCAAATACAGGTCCCAAAGTCCATAGGACACTAACCTCTACTTTGTCCTAGGCAAGTCTATGTTGATA